>JAPMLY010001599.1:0-93097 GCA_026401115.1 Tetraselmis chui
CCCGACAACTTTACCATCGAACCCCGCGGTGACCCCTCTCTCACCCTTGCCGACATGATTACCCGCGACACCTTCGATAAAACCCTCAACTCCCTAGGCACCGGCAAAGCCCCTGGCCCCGACGGTATCCCCAATGAAATACTCAAATTCCTACCCCCGGCGACCCGCTCCGCTCTCTTCTCTCTACTCTCCCTCCTCGCCCACAAATCCTACACCCCTCCTGATTGGTGCCACAGCACAACCTGCCTCCTACATAAAAAAGGCGACCCCTCCCTCCTCGATAACTACCGCCCTATCGCCCTCATGAACAACCTCCTTAAACTCTGGACAGCACTAATCAAAGAAGCAGGCTCGAAGTACGCCGAATCCCACGGCATACTCAGCGACCAACAGGACGGCTTCCGACAACACCGCAGCATCCACGACGCCCTTTCCTCCCTCATTACGACGATGGAAGATGCGAAACTCCACAGCAAAGACATCTACGTCATGTACGCGGACTTCAAAGGTGCCTTCAACGCCGCGGACCACCGAATCATGTTCAAACACATGCGTCAACTCGGTATGCCTCCCACCTTTGTCGACACATGCGAACAACTATACGGGGTCTCAACCACAGCATATATCACTCCTCACGGCCCCACCCCTTCCATCGACATCAATCGCGGAACCCTCCAGGGTGACACCCTCTCCCCCTTCCTATTCACCCTCTTCCTTGAACCCTTCCTTCGCTGGCTCACGGTGGGAAGCCGGGGCTACCGCCCAGGCCCCCCCGCCACTAACGCTGACCCCACAGAACCCACAGCCACCTACCCAGGACACGCCTTCGCAGACGACCTCAGCCTCGCCACGGGCTCGACCCCCAACTTGACCATCCAGCTAAGAAAACTCTCCCTCTTCAGCGCCTACACCGGCATGACGGTCAATATCCGCAAATGCTGCATCACCGGCGCCCTCTGGCGTACAGGCAACGCCCTCACCCGCGCCAACACTACCCTCCTCGCATCCCGCCTGCAAACACAGTTCATCTCCATAAACTCCATACCGGCCCCCATCCCCTCCATTGGCCCCAAGGACACATACAGAGTGCTAGGGGTCGAACTGAACACCTCTCTCAACTTCACCAAACATTGGCAAGAACTCAAACGTACCACCGCATCCCTCATCACCGCCCTCTCCACCTCCCCACTAACTCAATCCCGCAGAATCAGGGTCATCCGTGGACTCCTCATCGGAAAGCATTTCACCCTCCAGCTCGGCCTCTTCACTGACTCCCAACTCGACACTCTCGAAGGACAAATCTGCCGCGCACTCCGCTCCGCCGTCTCCTCGGTACGTAACCTTCCCCGCACCGCCCTTCACCGCCCTACCTCAGACCTAGGATACGGTCTCCCCTCCCTCAAAGCCCACGCCGCACAACTCACAGTCTGTCACCTTCATAAAACCATGAACACCTCAGGCTACAGAGGCCACATGGCCCGCGCACATATACGCACCCTGTCCACAATGTATTCCCACTGGCCCTCGGAATCCATCATGTCAACCTGCCACACCCCACCCACACTAAAGTGCTTAGTCCGCGCCCAACGGGATGCGGGCACCCTATTCCACAACATCCCCCCACTCTCCCTCACCAACCCTATCGCCTCCACTATCCGCGCCCACTTCACCACTCAAGACAACGCCCTCCTCACCTCACTCCGAGACAAAGCCACACACATCACCGACCCTCACACATACAAACAAGCCTACTGCGATTTCTCCCCCCGCAAAACACACGCCTCCCTCCTACCCCGCCTTACCCCCCTCTGGAAAAATAACATCACCAAGTGGCCACAGGTCCTCCTCAGAGCCACCTCATCCTCCTTCCTCCTCAAATCCTGTAAATCCATCACCACACTCACGGGCTCCACCAACTCACTCTCAGTTCCCATCCGTCTCCTCGCCGCAATCCTCACCGAACCCCTCGATACTATCCACAACCGCCTCCCCATCACAAACCTCAATACCAACCAGGCATCCCCCCCCACCACTATACATCCCTCGTGGATCCCCCTCCTCTCCCCTCACCTCCCCCGCTCAACCCCCACCCTCCAATCCGGCATCTACACCTCCCGCACCACTCACCCCACCCCCATAGCACCCATCACACACCTAGACACAGAATACCTCACCCCCTCCGACCACCACTACCCCCCCTGCGACGTAACACGCATCATTTCCAAACACAAAGACACGGAATACGGCCAAACACAATACATGGTTGAATGGGCCCCGGAACACCTCACGGAATGGGACATACAGCTACAACTCGACGACGGCTTCCGCCTCATCTCCTCCACTCCCACATCGGTATGCCTCCCCACCCCCTCCCCCTCTGCCTGCTCCATCTGTCATGAACCCCTACACACAGAACCCTCCTCCGCATGCTGCACATGCCCGCACTTTGCCATACACTCCCAGTGTCGCCCAGCTCAGGGCCCCGACACGTGGCAGTGCGACTGGTGTGCTCGCGGCCAACAACACGACCTCAC
The DNA here is from genome assembly GCA_026401115.1 of Tetraselmis chui. NCBI lineage: Eukaryota > Viridiplantae > Chlorophyta > Chlorodendrophyceae > Chlorodendrales > Chlorodendraceae > Tetraselmis > Tetraselmis chui. The sequence goes on from JAPMLY010001599.1 coordinate 2,535, forward strand.
CCATCTCCACGAAGTGCAGTGGGCCCCGTGCCTACAACTCCACGACACCATCAGTGAGACCCCCTCCGGCCCCACCGCCCTCACCGCATTCAACTCCGGCTATGTCCCCTCCACCACACCCATTTTGCCAGACCCCGGACCCCCTCCGTGGTCACACCCCCTCATCACATTCAACCATGACCCCATCAACCCCGACCTTGACATGCTCCCTACCGGTAAATTCGCTATCCACGCACACCCTTCACTCCCCGACACCACTATACTCTGCACCCCCGACGGCCGCGCGGTCACCACCCTTAACGGCCCCCGGGTCCGCCACCTTTACCAACTCTTCCGCCCCGACCTCTCTCGTCATACGTTCGAAGAGGAGGTCTACCACCTCCTCACACGTCTAGGTTCCCGATCAGAAATCCACTCACCCACGCCCGCCACCACCACCCGCAACAGATGGGCCACCAGAGAGGACCTCCTCACCGCTCTCAGTCACACATTCCGCATCCAGACAGAACTCTACTCCGACCCCCTCAATAAATCCCTTCACTCCCACACCTATCACTCCCTCTACCCCGAAGACATAGTCTTCTCATCAAGCGGCAGCAATGCCCCGCACACCTGGCAAGGCACCAACATAGCCAACCCCGAATACGACCACGAATGCATGAGACGAGCCATGGAACACGCAATCACCAGCGCACACCTCACAGCCCCTCACACACCCAGCGCAACCATCCTCATCCTCCCCCGATGGGAACACACACCATACCGCCACTCCAAATACATCAACTCCCCATACACCCACCACCTCTACACCCTCCCTAATGACGCAAACACATTCCTACCCCCCGACCAACACACTGGCAACCCCACCCCTACCCCATTCGGCACACGCTGGATGGTAGACATATACCTCGTCGCTAACCCCCTCGCACTCTCCACCCTCCCATCACCCACAGCCATGAACGCACTCCATAACACTCTCGAATCTATCTACGACACTCACCTCCCCAACCCCATCATCACCCCCCCCCTCCACACCTCTTTGTCTCCTACTCACCCCACTCAACAGGTATATACCACCGCCCCCCAAACCCAACTCACCCCCTCACTTACCCCCTCCCGGAACGCGTACACCTAACGTACCCTCCCACCAGAGGCACCCCTGCTTGGAACTGGCAGGACTTTGTATATACAGACGGCTCGAAAAAAGGCAGCTCGACCCCCCTCGGAGCAGCAGCTACCCACCCCGCCTCGGACACCAAAATCAAAATCCTGGTGAACTCTACCCCTCCCTCACATACAATAAATCGTGCTGAATTAGCAGGCATAGATATAGGCCTCCAACTTGGCCGCACCCACCTCCTCACAGACAGTGCATGCTCCCTTCGCCTAATTCAAGGTTACTTAAACTGCCCTTCCGCCTACCGCCATAACATTCACCGCGACACCCTCTTATCTATCACACACACCCTTACAACCCGCTGCGAAGCAGGCATCCGTACACACCTCGGTAAAATCAAAGCCCACAACCATTCCATCGGTAACGACCTTGCAGACACCCTCGCAAACCAAGTTGCGGATGGCCACCCACCAGATACTATATACACCACGGGTTCAGAGGTCACGATAGGCCACTGGACATGGCCATACACCCTCATCCCACAAACCCTAGGAGAACCCATACCCTACAGATACACCAACCTCAAATCCGACGCACACAAATACAGCACAAAACACACACACACTCCTCTCTCGAATACAACCAAACACGGAGCCCTCCTCGCCCGCGCCGCGAAGGACGGCGCCGACTTCTCATACCACAAAAAACACTCCTCCCTCACAAATATCCAGTTCACACACAAACAAGAATTCATGTGGGGCGTCCACAACACCCGCCTACTTACTCACAACCCCACCCTGCGCTGCCCCCTATGTGGCCAATTCACTAGCAACGGCCACATGGCCGGTAACTGCCCCTCTATGTCTGGACTAAGACAGGACCGACACAACAGCGCTCTGCAACTCCTACTATCCCTACTGGAACGCCACAACGGAGGACGCTGGGAGACCATCACCGCAGACTTCGGTAACAAACCCATAAAATCGTTTGATTCCCCCACCCCTGCCCACTCCCCACTTGACTGCCACCCACCTCACCCCACCCACATGCCCACCCGCCTTGTTGCTGCTGATGAAGGTCTCTCGCATGACTCCCTAACATCATGCCCCGCCGTCCTCCCCCCTGAGATTCTCCCCCCACTGCTTCGTCCCCCAGCACACAAACCTGACTTCATCCGCATCCTCGAACCCAGATTCGTTGGCCACTCCAACGGTCGCCGACGTTATGCATCCATAAAAAAGATTCAGATAGGGGAATGGAAGTACTGCACAGACAACAACCTCACTCACACAGCCGACCTCATACGTGCCAAATACACACCCCTTGCGAACGCCATCAGAAACCACTGGCCAGGCACAGTGGTCGACATCCTCCCCATCGTCATGAGCCGCACAGGTACACCGCACTCCTCCACCATCACGAGTCTCACCTCCCTTCTCACCGCCCGCACAGACCCTCCTGATAAACTCGTCTCCAAAGCACGCCTCGACACATCTCGCATTCTTACACAACTCCATACGCATACTGTCCAATGGCTGCATCACCTCCTACGCATATACCGCATCAAGTCCCGCACGACCTCCCGCCGCGCATCCGCACATTGCCTCCACGCACGACCCTGAATGCACACATCCTTCACCTCTACTTGCACCCTCCCCGGGGGGGAGTAAAACCCCCGAACACCCTTGGAGAGGTTGGATTAGGTGGTTAACGGTCTAGCCCTGACTTGTAAGTTCCCTATATGACATAGTTGGGAGGGCCCAGAGACAGCAGCCGACGCATCCGGCTTTTGGTGAAAAACCGGCGCATACGGTACATGTTTTAAACAATTTCAATTTCAATTTCTCCAAGCAGAGGTACCTCTGGTTGGGGGGTACGTTAGATGCCCGCGGTCCGGAAGGGGATAGGGTGTGTTGGGAGGGTGTGTTGGGTTGGGGGGGCGGTGGTATATACCCGCTGAGTGGGGTGAGTAGGAGTCAAAGAGGTGTGGAGGTGGGGGGGGTGATGATGGGGTTAGGGAGGTGAGTGTCGTAGATAGATTCGAGAGTGTTGTGAAGTGCGGTCATGGCAGTTGGTGATGGGAGGGTGGAGAGTGCAAGGGGGTTGGCGACGAGGTATCAGTCGACCATCCATCGTGTGCCGAATGGGGTAGGGGTGGGGTGGCCTGTGTGTTGGTCGGGGGGTAGGAAGGTGTTTGCGTCATTGGGGAGGGTATAGAGGTGGTGGGTGTACGGGGAGTTGATGTATTTGGAGTGGCGGTATGGTGTGTGTTCCCATCGGGGGAGGATGAGGATGGTTGCGCTGGGTGTGTGAGAGGCTGTGAGGTGTGCGCTGGTGATTGCGTGTTCCATGGCTCGTCGCATGCATTCGTGGTCGTATTCGGGGTTGGCTATGTTGGTGCCTTGCCATGTGTGTGGGGCATTGCTGCCGCTAGATGAGAAGACTATATCTTCGGGGTAGAGGGAGTGGTAGGTGTGGGAGTGAAGGGATTTGTTGAGGGGGTCGGAGTAGAGTTCTGTCTGGATGCGGAATGTGTGACGGGGAGTTGTAAGGAGGTCTTCTCTGGTGGCCCATCTGTTGCGGGTGGTGGTGGCGGGTGTGGGTGAGTGGATTTCTGAGCGGGAGCCTAGGCGGGTGATGAGGTGGTAGACCTCCTCTTCGAACGTATGCTGCGAGAGGTCGGGGCGAAAGAGTTGGTAGAGGTGGCGGACGCGGGGGCCGTTAAGGGTGGTGACCGCGCGGCCGTCGGGGGTGCAGAGTATGGTGGTGTCGCGAAGTGATGGGTGTGTGTGGATAGCGAATTTACCGGTAGGGAGCATGTCGAGGTCTGGGTTGATGGGGTCGTGGTTGAACGTAATGAGGGGGTGTGTCCACGGAGGGGTTCCGGGTTCTGGCAAAATGGGGGTGGTGGAGGGAACATAGCCGGAGTTAAATGCGGTGAGGGCGGTGGGGCCGAAGGGGGTCTCACTGATGGTGTCGTGGAGTTGTAGGCACGGGGCCCACTGCACTTCGTGGAGGCGGGTGAGGTCGTGTTGTTGGCCGCGAGCACACCACTCGCACTGCCATGTGGCGGGTCCCTGAGCTGGGCGGCATTGGGAGTGTATGGCAAAGTGCGGGCATGTGCTGCAGGTGGAGGAGGGTTCTGTGTGCAGTGGGTCGTGACATATGGAGCAGGCGGTGGGGGAGGGGGAGGGGAGGCATACCGATGTGGGAGTGGAGGAGATGAGGCGGAAGCCGTCGTCGAGTTGTAGCTGAATGTCCCATTCCGTGAGGTGTTCCGGGGCCCATTCAACCATGTATTGCGTTTGGCCGTATTCTGTGTCCTTGTGTTTGGAGATGATGCGTGTTACGTCGCAGGGGGGGTAGTGGTGGTCTGAGGGGGTGAGGTATTATGTGTCTAAGTGTGTGGTGGGGGCGGTGGGGGTGGGGTGAGTGGTGCGGGAGGCGTAGATGCCGGATGAGAGGGTTGGGGGTGAGCGGGGGAGGTGAGGGGAGAGGAGGGGAATCCATGAGGGGTGTATAGTGGTGGGGGGGATGCTTGTTTGGGAGTGAGGCTTGTGATGGGGAGGCGGTTGTGGATAGTATCGAGGGGTTCAGTGAGGATTGCGGCGAGGAGGCGGATGGGAACTGAGAGTGGGGTGGTGGACCCCGTGAGTGCGGTGATGGATTTGCATGATTTGAGGATGAAAGAGGATGAGGTGGCTCTGAGGAGGACTTGTGGCCACTTGGTGATGTTATTTTTCCAGAGGGGGGTGAGGCGGGGTAGGAGGGACAGGGACTGGATCCGGATCCTACGGCTCCGCGAATCCCCGAGACTACTCGGGTTCGGACTCGGTCTCGTGGGTCCGGACCCTAGGTTGAGTAGGTAATCGCGGGATCCGGGCCCTAGAATCACAGGTAATCGCTGGATCCGAACCCTAGAATCACAGGTAATCGCGGGATCCGGACCCTATAATCACAGGTAATCGTTGGATCCGGTACCAGTTATTGTAAGTAATCGTTGGATCCGGTACCAGTTATTGTAAGTAATCGTAGGATCCGGTACCAGTTATTGTAAGTAATCGTTGGATCTGGTATTCATCGTACTTTAATGGATCCGCGGTAATCGCGAGTACCTCATCCTCGCAAAACGATGTGGAATCGCGATACTCAATCAGTACTCACGATTCCGAGTATCTCACGATTCTGTGGTGGCCCGAAGTGACACGCTGTTTTTTTGGGAGATATTTGGCAATGCAAATCTGCTGAGGTGTATGTCTAGGATTGGTTCAATAGCCCTGATTGTTGTCATTCAGCAACCTTGAATCGATTGTAGCCCACCCAAGGGCCAGTTAAACGGTGCGTACGCGCTTGAAATCCACCATAATTTGCCCGTCCACATCCAACTCCTATCACAGTTAGCAACAATGGCGGGGCAAGCGGGAAGTAGTAGACCGTCTAGATCAGGGAAGAGCTTGTCATCGACGGCTATCCAACGTACAGAAGAGGAGCTTGGTGGGAATTCAGATAGGGTGTTCATGATACCTCATTCAAAATCTACTGTATGGGATCCAAGCATGAGCAGGCGTATAGAACTAGTAGAGATGTAAAAATTGAATTTGCATTACAAATTTCCCCCAAAATGCGCAATTTGTATCAATTTGCATGAGTACTTCGAGTACTTGTTGGAATCGCGAACCCAACGAATCCAACGGAACCAAAAATTTAGAAGTACTCATGTACTCGGTTCCGGAACCGAAAACACATGTACTCGCTGGATCCGAACCCTAGAATAAGAGGTAATCGCTGGATCCGAGCCCTAGAATCACAGGTAATCGCAAGATCCGGACCCTAGAATCACAAGTAATCGCGGGGTCCGAACCCTAGAATCACAAGTAATCGCGGGATCCGAACCCTAGAATCACAGGTAATCGCGGGATCCGGATCCCTTTTTTAGAGGTACTCACTAGTTCCGGATCCTAAAAAATCAAATACTCATGGATCCGAACCCAACAAAAAATGGCGGATCCAGTCCCTGAGGAGGGAGGCGTGTGTTTTGCGGGGGGAGAAATCGCAGTAGGCTTGTTTGTATGTGTGAGGGTCAGTGATGTGTGTGGCTTTGTCCCGGAGTGAGGCGAGGAGGGCGTTGTGGATTGTGGAGGCGATAGGGTTGGTGAGGGAGAGTGGAGGGATGTTGTGGAAGAGGGTGCCCGCATCGCGTTGAGCTCTGACTAAGCACTTTAGTGTGGGTGGGGTGCAACAAATTGACATGATGGATTCCGAGGGCCAGTGGGAGTACGTGGTGGATAGGGTGCGTATGTGTGCGCGGGCCATGTGGCCTCTATATCCAGAGATGTTCATGATTTTATGTAGGTGGCAAACAGCGAGTTGTGCGGCGTGGGCTTTGAGGGAGGGGAGGCCGTATCCTAGGTCTGATGTAGGGCGGTGAAGGGCGGTGCGGGGAAGGTTACGTACCGAGGAGACGGCGGAGCGGAGTGCGCGACAGATTTGTCCTTCGAGAGTGTCGAGTTGGGAGTCGGTGAAGAGGCCGAGCTGGAGGGTGAAATGCTTGCCGATGAGGAGTCCACGGATGACCCTGAGTCTGCGGGATTGTGTTAGTGGGGAGGTGGAAAGGGTGGTGATGAGGGATGCAGTGGTACGTTTGAGTGCATAGAACTAGTAGAGATGTAAAAATTGAATTTGCAGTACAAATTTCCCCCAAAATGCGCAATTTATATAAATTTGCATGAGTACTTCGAGTACTTGTTGGAATCGCGAACCCAACAAATCCAACGGAACCAAAAAATTAAAAGTACTCATGTTCTCGGTTCCGGAACCGAAAACACAAGTACTCGCTCGATCCGAACCCTAGAATCACAGGTAATCGCTGGATCCGAACCCTAGAAGCACAGGTAATCGCGGGATCCGGACCCTAGAATCACAGGTAATCGCGGGGTCCGAACCCTAGAATCACATGTAATCGCGGGTTCCGAACCCTAGAATCACAGGTAATCGCGGGATCCGGATCCCTTTTTTAGAGGTACTCACTAGTTCCGGATCCTAAAAAATCAAGTACTCATGGATCCGAACCCAACAAAAAATTGGCGGATCCAGTCCCTGGCCGCTAGAAAGGCTCCTCTTGCCCGATCCGTTGTTGTTCTGAGGTGGCATTGTGCTGCCCCCGGTTGGTCGAATGGCAGCAGGGACTGGATCCGCCATTATTTTGTTGGGTTCGGATCCATGAGTACTTGATTTTTTAGGATCCGGAACTAGTGAGTACCTCTAAAAAAGGGATCCGGATCCCGCGATTACCTGTGATTCTAGGGTTCGGACCCCGCGATTACCTGTGATCCTAGGGTTTGGACCCCGCGATTACCTACTGAACCTAGGGTCCGGATCCCGCGATTACCTGTGATTCTAGGGTTCAGACCCCGCGATTACCTGTGATTCTAGGGTCCGGATCCCGCGATTACCTGTGATTCTAGGGTCCGGATCCAGCGATTACCTGTGATTCTAGGGTTCGGATCCAGCGAGTACCTGTGTTTTTGATTACGGAACCGAGTACATGAGTACTTCTAAATTTTTGGTTCCGTTGGATTCGTTGGGTTCGCGATTCCAACAAGTACTCGAAGTACTCATGCAAATTGATACAAATTGTGCATTTTCGGGGAAATTTGTACTGCAAATTAAATTTTTACATCTCTACTAGTTCTATCCGCCTGCTTATGCTTGGATCCCATACAGTAGATACGTACAATTCACTTCCCATACTTTCTGCCCGCTGCAAACATATTTAGTACTTTACAGTCTATCCCATGCAATTTAGCAAAGCTTTTGGTCCCTCTGGCAAGTGCCACAAGCAAGGTATGTGAGTTTATAGCCCTCCGGCTCAAAAAAGACACTTGCCATCACAGGGAAACATATTCCGATGCAGTACCATTTTTCACATATGATGTGACAAGTAATGCCAAATGGTATATCGCATGGCCAGTGCGAGTCCACCAAATGAACATTAAATGCACAAAATATGGATGAAAACAGGTTTAAGACAACCATTTCTTACAGTTTATATAAACTTGTGACAACCATATTCCTCGCGCATACATAATTCAATAATTACATGAGACTAACAAGGCATCCTCTAGGCTATCTTCCTTGGTGTTCTTCTTGAACGCGTCATGCATTCGCCCCGCTTTGTTGAACAAACGCTCGCATGCAGCAGAGGTAGCAGGCATAGATAAGTACTGCCGCGCCATTAAAGCCAAGTCGGGGTACAGAGCTGCATGTGTTTTCCACCATGTCAACACACAAATGTCCTTGTCCGTTTCTTGGGGCAGCTCAAGGTAACGCTCTAAGTCATCCTTTTCCACGTGCTTGGCTATAGAGGGCGTCACACGCCCAGTCAAAGCCCCGGAAAGGAAAGCAGTGAAAGACTTACTCTTCGACGACATCAATTGCTTGCCAAGCTCTGTAGCTTCCTTGCTTGGATAAGCACCGACTTCTGCCTCGCCCTCTTCCGGCTCTGTGCGCCACTGCTCTCCAAATTCTCTTCTTGCAGCCGCCAAAATTGTAGGCGCAAAGTCGGGACGAATGCCATTGAAGTCCAGATTCTTGAACCCGCACAATTCACATTTTTAGTTAACATAGCAAATGCACAGGTAAATTTGCATACATACACACACACACACACACACACACAGGAACACGTAGAGAGCATACAAAATAGGTACACAAACGAACACCACACACACATACACACACATTCAGAAGTAGATGCACATACAAGCCTACACACACAAGCAGATAAACACAAACACATGCATAAGACACACACACAAACACACATGCAGAAGTACATGCGCATACAAGCACGCACACGCACACACATGCAAGCACTCATACAAATATGCATAAGTATAAACACGCAAACACACACACACACACACACACACACACACACAAGGACGCTCAGATACAATCACATCTATTTATCAACATTTAATATATTTATCAGGTATATAATAGAAACAAATGTGCAAAATTTAAACACATGCACACACAACCATTACAAGGTACTCACCGAATGTCCAGCAATGTCGCAATCCCTATCTTGATGTAATCGTTCTCCCTTATGTTTGTGAAAAAACGCTCAATGATTCCAGCCCGCAGACTCTCCCTTGCCTCCGCCATATGAGGCTCCATGTCCTCCGCTTCGATGGTGTACAAGTCATCATCCCTCCGCTCATCGTGCAGTAAAACGGGCATGTGTGACGACAGCTGCTCTAACAAAGTGCCTAACATAGGGTAAACAAGTGATATGGTAACATAGTCCCCTTGCAGCAAATTCACAACTTGAGCCACTGGCCACAGGATCGCAGCTAGCTCTCGAGTAGTCTCCCAATCCTCAGTGTTGATGGCGAAGTCCGAATACACCTTCCCATCGTCATTGGCAACGCAACCATTGGGTACCTAGTATAGAATTAATATCTCAGTAAATGAACAGTAATGCAACTTAACAATAATGCAATGAAAACACCGCAAGGCAGTACTTACTTGTAACATATACTCGGTAATTGCTTCAGCGTTCTGCACAAACCACATAGCCTGAGGAAACAAGCCTGACCAACGAGTGGCTGACTTGGTACTTGGCTTACTTGTGGGAAGACCCATCCGAGTTTGAATCTCCGACAGCTTGGCAGCGCCCAAAGTGCTCCTAGAAAAGTGGGCACTCTGACCTTGCATTGCTCGGGAACAATCCTTGATGTGCGGCTCCTCCACGAACTTGTTGACACACAACTGAATGCCATGAGTAACACAGGTATGTCCATCCAATGCACCCCATCCTTTCTTCATGTTTGCTCCATTGTCGCACACCTAGGCAACCGTCAAACCATCTTCATTCAGAAACATACATAACAAGCAAAAACAAAAAGCCAAAATCTAAACTAACTCTTACCTTACTGAATATTGATTCATACACAGTGTCCACAGCTTCGACGCCTTCCAAGTCGTCTGCTTCGACAAGCTCTCCCACATTCACTCCAGCAAGTCTGCGCTTTGTCGTTTGCAAAATATTCTCACCTGTGTGGGAAACCTTTCCGTAGGGCTCGCAAATAACCAAGCGCTTCATAAGTTGCCACGATCCGTCGATCCAATGCACCATTACCGCCAACAATGAAACAGAATTCTCCCCCCAAACTTCTCCAGATATGCACGGCTTCAATCCGTCTTGAAACAACCCGTTCATCATGACTCCTGTTTCAACAAGTGACTGAAACAAGCAAAATTAATTACCTTAGTTATTTTTAAGGGCAACACGCAGTCATACATTCAAAAACCAACAGTAATTACCTTTTGAGCCAAGGACGCCATGCAACGCATTACCGTCTCACGACATGGACCGCTATATGCGCCTCCCGAAATAGCAGACATCACATCCTTGAGCTCTATGTCCGACTCCATGATCCCGAATGGCCGACATCGCTTGACCACCCAAATTGTTATCAACTCGTCAAGGTATTGTTTCCTTTTCGCAGAAATCTACGAATAGAGTCAACAACGAATGAAAGGTCAATAACATGCTATCATTAAGTCAATAACATGCTACTACACATTCACAATGGGACATGACTTACCTCTGCCTTGATCACGATGGGGACAGAGACATCCCCAACTTGAATGTTTTCACTAGTAGCCAAGTCCTGTCTGTACTCACCTTTATGCCGACATCTGAGGTGCTTGATAAGATTTGAGGTCCCTCCGCTGTACTTGAGCTTGAGGTCCTTTGGACACAACTTACATACGACATACTTGACACCATTGGGGAACTTCTTTGGCTTCTAGAAATGATTCCAGCATTGAGCATTGTAGATCTTCTTCTTCGGCGGCGCCAAGTCGTCATCCACGATGACCTCTTCATCGCCTTCGTTATCTTCTTCGATGCCTTCTTCAACCTCGTTTGATGTTACAGTGGCTTTAGCTTGCAGCCGGTTCTTCCTCTTCCTGCTTATCCGATTCGCCTCTCGATTTCGTGCCTCCTGCAGAAACACAATGCACACATCAAAAGTTAGTAATGGAAACATGAAATTGTAGCGAAAGAACAGAAGAGAACACAAAGAACAGAAAAGCGTCACAGAACAACGATAACATAGTGTCGACAAGCTCAACTGCAACGCTACTACTATGGCTTCGATAGAGCACATAAACAGAGACGTAAATGTGCGGGCGGAGGCGGGGAGTGGGCGCCATGCGGCGCTACCGAACAGCACAGTGCAACAATATGCTTAACGACAAAGTAACCTTTTATGTGGGAAAGCAAAGAACAGAAAAGCATCACAGAACAGCAATAACATAGTATCGACAAGCTCAACTGCAACGCTATTACTATGGCTTCGATAGAGCACATAAACAGAGACGTAAATGTGCGGGCGGAGGCGGGGAGGGGGCACCATGCGGCGCTACCGACCATCACAGTGCAACAATATGCTTAACGACAAAGTAACCTTTTATGTGGGAAAGCAAAGAACAGAAAAGCATCACAGAACAACGATAACATAGTGTCGACAAGCTCAACTGCAACGCTATTACTATGGCTTCGACATAGCACATAAACAAAGACATACATGTGCGGGCGGAGGCGGGGAGGGGGCGCCATGCGGCGCTACCGACCCGCACAGTGCAACGATATGCTTAACGACAAAGTAACCTTTTATGTGGGAAAGCAAAGAACAGAAAAGCATCACAGAACAACGATAACATAGTGTCGACAAGCTCAACTGCAACGCTATTACTATGGCTTCGACATAGCACATAAACAAAGACATAAATGTGCGGGCGGAGGCGGGGAGTGGGCGCCATGCGGCGCTACCGACCCGCACAGTGCAACAATATGCTTAACGACAAAGTAACCTTTTACGTGGGAAAGCAAAGAACCGAAAAGCATCATGGAACTGCGATAGCAAAGTGTCGACAAGCTCAACTGCAACGCTACTAATATGGCTTCGATTGTGCGAATAAACAGACATAAATGTGCGGGCGGAGGCGGGGAGGGGGCGCCATGCGGCGCTACCGAACATCACAACGCAGCTAACTCGGGGGTGAGGGCAGAGCGGAGGGGGGGGGGACTCTTGCTTACCTCTTCAACTTTCTCTTGCTCGTTGTGAAAATCTTCCAGCAGGGTGGACCAATTGGCTTGCCGCCTTACGTTGACCTCGGTTTCTGAAGTGGCGGCTTCCTCCGGCAGTCCTTCCCACATAACTTTATACGTCAACATTCCACACCTTTTTCCTTGGCTAACAATTTTCTTAACTACATACTGCCCTTTATTACTATACGGATATGCACATGTTTTTTACTGAGGTGTCCTAAACACCCTATCTGAATTCCAAACAAGCTCCTCTTTTGCACGTTGGATAGCCGTCGATGACAAGCTCTTCCCTGATCTAGACGGTCTACTACTTCCCGCTTGCCCCGCCATTGTTGCTAACTATGATAGGAGTTGGATGTGGACGGGCAGATTACGGTGGATTTCAAGCGCGTGCGCACCGTTTAAATAGCCTTTGGGTGGGCTACAATCGATTCAAGGCTGCGGAATGACAACAATCGGGGCTATTGAACCAATCCTAGACATACACCTCAGCAGATTTGCATTGCCAAATACCTCCCAAAAAAACAGCGTGTCACTTCGGGCAACCACAAAATCGTGACATACTCGGAATCGTGAGTACTGATTGGGTATCGCGATTCCACATCGTTTTGCGAGGATGAGGTACTCGCGATTACCGCGGATCCATTAAAGTACGATGAATACCAGATCCAACGATTACTTACAATAACTGGTACCGGAACCAACGATTACTTACAATAACTGGTAACGGAGCCAACCATTACTTACAATAACTGGTACCGGAACCAACGATTACCTACTGAACCTAGGGTTCGGATCCCGCGATTACTTGTGATTCTAGGGTTCGGACCCCGCGATTACCTACTGAACCTAGGGTTCGGACCCCGCGATTACCTACTCAACCTAGGGTTCGGATCCAGCGATTACCTGTGATTATAGGGTCCGGATCCCGCGATTACCTGTGATTCTAGGGTCCGGACCCACGAGACCAAGTCCGAACCCGAGTAGTCTCGTGGATTCGCGGCTCCTTAGGATCCGGATCCAGTCCCTGAATGGCAGTGGGGGCTTGCAAACGGTGTCCGGGGGTCTACAATTGGTGCGTGTGTGAATGCACCTTCTGAGTGTAGCTTGTGTGTGCTTGTTATGGGTAATGTGAGTGTGCGTGCGCATGTAGCTAGAGTGCATGCAAGTGCCACGGTCCCATTGCCGCAACGGTGTGCTCGTGGGGTTCTTTCCCCGTCTAAGGGAGTATGTTAACGCACACAACAGAAATGTACGAGACTTCAAATTCCTCATCACCACCTTTTGGAACTTCAACCGGAACAAAAGGTCGTAGCGACGCTGGGGAGCATGGTCGTAAATTGTTGACGTGAAACATTGGATGTAAGCGTATTGCCGTTGGAAGTTTCAGTATGTAAATGCGTTTGCCAATTTGCTCCTCCACTAGAAAAGGTCCTAGTTGTCGGTCATATAGATTCATGTTTGGCTGCCCACGTAAGAATAGGTGTTTTGTAACAATAGTCGCATTGTCTCCTCGAACGAAGCGTGGGGCTGACGGCGGTTTTGAACGAGATTGCATATCATCTTTGTGCAACTGTAACGCCAAGCGTACCGGAGCATGTACTTCTTGTAACAACTTTAACCGCTTTGTCGCGTCTTGCGAAACTGGAATTGAAGGTCGCATACTGAACAGTAAGTCGGGGGGCTCCTTAGGAGATAACCTAAAGTTGGCCTCGAAGGATGTGTGTTTAATCCCAAGCGCACGAGTGGCATTGTAGGCAAATTCCAGTTGAGGCAACATGTGGCGACTAGCCTTCTTCAGCCAATTGCTAGCACAAATCTGTTATGTTCTTTTCTGTCGCTGCTTGAAGATGTGATGGTGCAGATGGGAGAAAATGAGGAGATGTCTTATTGCTTGTATTTTAGCAGTATATGTTTGTAAGTGAACAAAGGAATTGATAAAATTGTTTTGTCACCTCCCTCTACTGCACTGGACTTAAATAGGTTTCTGCCCAGATAGCCTACGCGTGCTTGTGTCGCTTACGTGTCATGCGTTAGGGCTCACCAACCGTCGTCAAATGTCTAGAGACGCGGCTCGACTAGCATGGAGAATCACGACGCGGCTCATTCTGCATCAGAAACTTCGCTTAGGCGCGTCTTCAAGCTAGTTAGATTAATTGTGCGTACATGTACCCGTACTTGTACCTGTACCGGGAGGTACTGGTCGTACAATATGCATCAAAACCCTTGTGAATATTGCAGCAGCGACGTACCCACGTTGTACGTCCGTCCGATGGAAAAGCACGAATTGGAATTGGTAACGAGTACCTATACAATGTCATGCAATGTATTGTTGCAGGATTGTAATAGTCACACTCCTACCCTCCCCCTCTTGACAAATCTTTGAGGCCGCCGCGAGGCAGACCTCCCTGGTCTAAGCTCCTCTACTGAAGCAGTTACTAGGACTCAGGAATGCCCGCTTGGTGAGCGTGCATGAATTCGACGTACACCTAAGTCTTGGCAAACTTGTGCCATTGAGGCGTCTCCAAGAATTCTTGTAACGCCAATGTTCTGTGTACCTCGTTCAACCGGTGCCAAACAGGTGGAATGTCGTCATCACTAAAGTGCGTCATGAAGAGCAAATATTTGCCTTGTCGTCTAGGTAACGACTTGATGCACACAGCAGAGATGTGCGAGACGTCAAACTCCTCGTCGTCTCCTTCATGTATAGTCACCGGGACAGCTGGTCGTAGTGGAGCGGTAGAGCACGGTCGTAAGTTGTTCACATGGAACACAAGATGTAAGCGTGTTGTCGCTGGAAGTTTCAATTTGTAACTATGTTTCCCAATTTGCTCCTCCACTGGAAAAGGTCCAAGCGGTTTGTCTCTGAGTTTACGGTTAGGATGTCCGCGTAGAAAAAGGTTTGATGCAATTACTGACACCTTGTCTCCTCTGGCGGAGTGTGGTGCTGTAGACGGTGATGTGCGCGCCTGCATCGCGTCCTTATGTAGTTGTAACACATATCTTACCATGGTGTGTACTTCCTGAAACAATCTTAATCGCTATGTTGCGTCTTGCGAAACCGGAATTGACGGTCGCATGCTAAACAGCATGTCAAGAAGCTCCTAAGGAGAGAATCCAAAATTAGCCTCGAACGGTGTGTGTTCAATTCCGAGTGCTCGAGAGGCGTTGTACGCAAATTCCACTTGTGGTAGTAGTGTCGTCCAATCAGAGCCGTCATAGCAACAGAAGCAACGAATAAGATGTTGGAATGTGATGTTCACTCGCTTTGTCAGTCCATTTGTATCAGGGTGTCGACTGGAAGACATGTTCAAGCGCGTTCCGAGGCGTCGCCAAAGTGTCTGTCAGAAGCCAATGACGAATTTCGGGTCGCGATCACTGACCAACACACGGGGTAGTCCATGTAGTCGGTAGACTCCCTGCAAAAACAAAGTTGCAGTTTCTTCGGCAGTAATAGTCTTTGTACACGGCAGAAAGTGGGCCATTCGAGTTAAATGGTCTACTACAATCAGCACACTGTTAAAGCCATTGCTCTCAGGCAAATGAGTCAGGTAGTCAAGACCAATTGTGTGCCACGGTATGGTTGGAACATGCAATGGGTAAAGAAAGAGTCGCAGCCATTCGCGGTCGAATCTTTGCTCGTCGACATATGACGCAGCGCTCACAAAATCTTTCACATCTTGGCGGGCCTAAGACTCAGATAACCGATATCGATTGTTTCAGGTACGACGTAAGAACCATCCGGATTAATAGTCGACTAGGCTGTCACAGCCTGCTCGAGCTGAGCAGGAGTACGCAAATGGGTCGTAACTTACGTAACATGAGCCGAAGCCGAGTAAACGTAAACGAGCTGTTGTCCGACAGGTAACGCGACACGAACATGTGCGTCACTCAATAGCGTCAAATCATCCGGAGTCAAGATGAGGTCAATTTCCTCATACAACTCACGAACGGGAGCATCGACATGCTCTTCGTTAGCTGTCACCGAGCCAGCCGGGAACCAAGTTTTACCGGTACGAGGCTCACGTTGTAACACAAGCTTAACGTCGGAAAGTTTAGTCCCTCCAACATGAAGTACGACCACCACATAACGTCCAGGTCCAACAGAAGAAATTTCAAGTCAGTAAAGCAACGTCGAACGAATCAAACGATAGCGAAAGCGTGTGTCGACCAAGGAGCTCCCAAACCAATGTGGCAAGTAGCCTTCTTCAGCCAATTGCTAGCACAAATCTGTTATGTTCTTTTCTGTCGCTGCTTGAAGATGTGATGGTGCAGATGGGAGAAAATGAGGAGATGTCTTATTGCTTGTATTTTAGCAGTATATGTTTGTAAGTGAACAAAGGAATTGTTAAAATGGTTATGTCACCTCCCTCTACTGCACTTGGCTTAAATAGGTTTCTGCCCAGATAGCCTACGCGTGCTTGTGTCGCTTACGTGTCAGGCGTTAGGGCTCACCAACCGTCGTCAAATTGTCTAGAGACGCGGCTCGACTAGCATGGAGAATCACGACGCGGCTCATTCTGCATCGGAAACTTTGCTTAGGCGCGTCTTTCAACTAGTTAGATTAGCTTTGCGTACATGTACGTACCGGGAGGTATTGGTCGTACAATATGCATCAGAACCCTTGTGAATATAGCAGCAGCGACGTACCCACGTTGTACGTCCGTCCGATGGAAAAGCACGAATTGGAATTGGTAACGAGTACATGTACAATGTCATGCAATGTATTGTTGCATGACTGTACTCGTCACAAACACGTTGGTATAGTTTGTTCCATCGCAACAACAAAAGCAACGAAGAAGCTCATGAAACGTGTTGTTGACGCGCTCCGTTAGTCCATATGTTTATGGGTGTCGATTGGAAGACATGTTGAGTCGCGTTCCAAGGCGTCTCCAAAGCGTTTGCCGGAAGCCACTGACGATTTTCGGGTCACGATCACAGACCAACACTCTAGGCAGTCCGTGTAATCGTTAGACTCCCTGCAAAAACAAAGTATCAATTTCCTATGTTGTTACGCTCTCCATGCATGGCAGAAATGGGCCATTCGAGTCAGATGGCCGACCACAATAAGCACATTGTCAAAATCATTGCTCACATGTAAGTGTGTTTAGTAGTCAAGACCAACTGTGTGCCACGGTCGGGGTGGAACAGGTAATGGGTGAAGAGTCGCAGCCATCTGTGGTTGAATCTTTGCTCGTCGACACAAAACGCAGCGCTCGCAAAATTATTTACGTCTTGGCGAATTTGTTTCCACTAGAATATGTCGAGCGCTTTAGCAAGAGTGCTAGCAACTCCTTTGTGACCAGCCGACGAACAGTCGTGCCGCCCTGTGATCACACTCAGTCGGAGCTTAAGAGTTCCGCGGAATGCAAACGCGATCGAGACGCCAAAAACACCTAGCTCTTACTTCTATCCGGCTGTCTTTCGTCCACTCACCCTCGGCCCCATAAAACGAGTCTTGGGAGTACTCTTCGCGAATGAGATCGGCGAGGTCAAGGCTCAGCCGCAACGCGTCAACAATTATCACGTTTAATTGTGCATCTTCTAACAAATTATGGGACTTCCGTCGTAAATCTTCATCTGACGGAACCTCGCCATCCAAAAATAATGGAACTGTGGCTTGAGGTACGAAGTCTGATCGCCGACCTAATGGTTGAGCTTCATTCAAAGCTCCCTTGAAATTGAAATTGAAATTGAAGTTGTTTACAACATGTACCGTATGCGCCGGTTTACACCAAATACCGTATGCGCCGGTTGTTCAGTGTCCAATGGCCTATCGACACTTTTGAACCTGTGGTGTATGTTGTGTCGGGTGGGTGGCCATCAGCAACGTGGTTGGCTAATGTGTCTGCGAAGTCGTTTGCGAGTGAGTGGTTGTGTGCTTTAATTTTGCCGAGGTGTGTGCGAATTCATGCGTTGCAGCGGGCTTTGAGGGTGTGTGTGATGGAGAGAAGTGTGTCGCGGTGGATGTTGTGTCTATAGGCGGATGGGCAGTTTAAGTGTCCTTGTATAAGGCGGAGGGAGCACGCAATGTCTGTAAGGAGGTGGGTATGGCCTAGTTGGAAGCCTACGTCAATGCTTGCTAATTCAGCTCGATTGATGGTGTGCGAGGGAGGGGTAGAGGTCACCAGAATTCTGATGCGGGTGTCCGAGGCGGGGTGGGTGGCGGCTCCTCCTCCCTTCTTGGAGCCGTCTGTGTATACGAAGTCCTGCCAGGTCCAAGCAAGAATTTCTCTGGTGGGAGAGTATGTTAGTTGCATGCGTTCATGGAGGGGGTAGGAAAGGGGGTGAGTAGGGTTGCGGGGGAGGTGATAGATGCCTGCTGAGTGTGGTGAGTAGGTGTCGGTGAGGTGTGGAGGTGGGATAGTGATGGTGGGGTTGTGTCGTAGATAGACTCGAGAGTGTTGTGGAGTGCGGTCATGGCTATGTGTGAGGGTAGGGTGGAGAGGGCTAGGGGGTTGGCTACGAGGTAGATGTCGACCATCCAGCGCGTGCCGAACGGGATAGGGGTGGGATGGCCTGTGTGTTGGTCGGGGGGTAGGAAGGTGTTCGCGTCGTTGGGAAGGGTGTAGAGGTGGTGTGTGTATGGGGAGTTGATGTATTTGGAGTGGCGGTATGGTGTGTGTTCCCATCGGGGGAGAATGAGGATGGTTGCGCTTGGTGTGTGAGAGGCTGTGAGGTGTGCGCTGGTGATTGCATGTTCCATGGCGCGGCGGATGCATTCGTGGTCGTATTCTGGGTTGGCGATGTTGGTGCCGCGCCATGTGTGTGGGGCATTGCTGCCGCTAGATGAGAAGACTGTGTCTTCGGGGTATAGGGAGTGGTAGGTGTGAGAGTGAAGGGATTTGTTGAGGGGGTCTGAGTAGAGTTATGTCGGGATGTGGAATGTATGACGGAGAGATGTGAGGAGGTCCTCTCTAGTGGCCCATCTATTACGGGTGGTGGTGGCGGGTGTGGGTGAGTGGATTTCTGAGCGGGAGCCTAGGCGAGTGAGGAGGTGGTAGACCTCCTCTTCGAACATGTGCTGCGAGAGGTCGGGGCGGAAGAGTTGGAATAGGTGTCGGACGCGGGGGCCGCTAAGAGTGGTGACCGCGCGGCCGTCGGGAGTGCATATTATGGTGGTGTCGTGGAGTGATGGGTGTGTGTGAATGGCGAATTTACCGGTAGGGAGCATGTCGAGGTCGGGGTTGATGGGGTCGTGATTACATTTGATGAGAAGGTGCGTCCATGGAGGAGGTCCGGGTTCGGGTAGGATGGGTGTCGTGGAGGGGACAGAGCCGGAGTTAAATGCGGTGAGGGCGGCAGGGCCGGCGGGGGTCTTACTGATGATGTCGTGTAGTTGTAGGCACGGTGCCCACTGGACCTCGTGGAGGCGGGTGAGGTCGTGGTGTTGGCCGCGAGCACACCAATCGCACAGCCATGTGGCGGGTCCCTGAGTGGTTAACGAGATTATACAACTTTTCAAACTGCGGTGCAGATGGTGGTGACCGGACATCGTCGATGTCGTCCCTAGTAGGGTACATATCTTTTGGTAGATTGTCCGCCATAATTACTGTATGACTTGTTTCCATAGTAGCTACATCGTGGGATGGTTGTGACGAGTACTGTTGTGGCGGTTAGCCTCCTTAAGCTAAACGCTAGCACAAATCAGTTCTAATCTGTCTAGTATAGTCGTTGCAAGATGACAAAATGATGTTGTCGAGAGATGATGAGAGGATGTTTCACTGCTTGTACTTTAGTAGTATATGTTTGTAAGTGAACAAAGGAATTGTTAAATGGTTATGTCACCTCCCTCTACTGCACTGGGCTTAAATAGGTTTCTGCCCAGATAGCTTACGCCTGCTTGCCTCGCTTACGTGTCAGGCGTTACGGCTTTCCAACCGTCGTCATCTGTCCAGAGACGCGGCTCGACTAGCATGGAGAATCACGACGCGGTCTGTTTTGCATCGGAGAACTCGCTTAGGCGCGTCATTTGGCTAGTTAGATTAACTGTGCGTACTTGTACGTACCAGGAGGTATTGGTCGTACAGTATGCATCGGTACCCTAATGAATATTGCAGCAGCGACGTACCCACGTTTGTATGTCCGTCCGATGGAAAAGCACGAATTAGAATTGGTAACGAGTACATGTACAATGTCTTGCAATGTACTGTTGCATGATTGTATTGAAATTAAAATTGTTTACAACATGTACCGTATGCGCCGGTTTTACACCAAAAGCCGTATGCGCCGGCTGCTGTCTTTGGGCCCTCCCAACTATGCCATACAGGGAACTTACAAGTCAGGGCTAGACCGTTAGCCACCTAAATACAACCTCTCCATGGATGTTCGGGGGTTTTACTACCCCCCGGGGAGGTGTGCAAGACGAGGCGAGGGCGGCGTGCATTTAGGGGCGTGCGAAGGGGCAATGTGCAGAGGCGCGGTTGGAGGTCGTGCAGGATTTGATGCGGTATATAAGTAGGAGATGGTGTAGCCATTGGACAGTATGCGTGTGGAGTTGTGCAAGGATGCGAGACGTGTCGAGGCGTGCTTTGGAGATGAGTTTGTCGGGAGGGTCGGTGCGGGCGGTGAGTAGGGAGGTGAGACTCGTGATGGTAGAGCAGTGTGGTGTACCCGTGCGGCTCATAACGATGGGAAGGATGTCTACCACTGTGCCTGGCCAGTGGCTGCGGATGGCGTTTGCAAGGGGAGTGTATTTGGCCCTTATGAGGTGGGCTGTGTGGGAGAGGTTATTGTCCGTGCAGTACTTCCATTCCCCTATCTGCATCTTTTTTATGGACGCGTAACGACGGCGACCGTTTGTGTGTCCGAAAAATCGAGGTTCGAGGAGGCGGATGAAGTCGGGTTTGTGTGCGGGGGGTCGTAGCGCGGGGGGGAGAATCTCAGGTGGGAGGACGGCGGGACATGAGGTTAGGGAGTCGGGCGCGAGACCTTCGTCAGCGGCAACAAGGCGGGTGGGCATGTGGGTGGAGTGAGGTGGGTGGCAGTCAAGTGGGGTGTGGGCAGGAGTGGGGGAGGCGAATGATTTGATGGGTTTGTTACCGAAGTCTGCAGTGATGGTTTCCCATCGTCCTCCGTTGTGGGGATCCAGGAGGGAGAGTAGGAGTTGCAGCGCGCTTTTGTGGCGGTCTTGTCTTAGGCCAGACATGGTGGGGCAGTTACCGGCCATATGGCCGTAATTGGTGAATTGTCCACACATGGGGTAGCGCATGGTGGGGTTATGAGTAAGAAGGCGGGTGTTGTGGACTCCCCACATGAATTCTTGTTTGTGTGTGAACTTGATATTCGTGAGAGTTGAGTGTTTTTGTGGAAAGAGAAGTCGGCGCCTTCCTCCGCGACGCGGGCGAGGAGGGCGCCGTGTTTGGTTGTTTGCGAGAGGGGTGTGTGTGTGTGGTTGGTGTTGTAGGTGTGTGCGTCAGCTTTGAGGCTGGTGTATATGTAGGGTATGGGGTCCCCTAGGGTTTGTGGAATGAGGGTGTATGGCCATGTCCAGTGGCCTATCGTGACCTCCGAACCTGTGGTGTATGTGGTGTCGGAAGGGTGTCCATCCGCGACTTGGTTAGCGAGTGCGTCTGCGAGGTCGTTGCCTATGGAGTGGTTGTGTGCTTTAATTTTGCCGAGGTGTGTGCGTATGCCTGCGTCGCAGCGGGTTTTGTGGGTGTGCGTGATGGAGTGGAGCGTGTCACGGTGAATGTTGTGTCTGTAGGCGGAAGGTCAGTTTAAATATCCTTGTATGAGGCGGAGGGAGCACGCACTATCTGTAAGGAGATGGGTGCAGCCAAGTTGGAGGCCTATATCTATGCCAGCTAATTCAGCGCGGTTGATGGTGTGCGAGGGAGGGGTAGAGGTCACCATGATTTTGATTTTGGTGTCCGAGGCGGGGTGGGTGGCTGCTGCTCCGAGGGGGGACGAGCCTCCTTTTTTCGAGCCGTCTGTGTAGACAAAGTCCTGCCAGGTCCAAGCAAGAGTGCCTCTGGTGGGGGGGGGGGGGTATGTTAGTAGCATGCGTTCCGGGAGGGGGTATGTGATGGGGTGTGTTGGGTTTGGGGGGAGGTGGTATATGCCTGCTGAGTGGGGTGAGTAGGTGTCGAAGAGGTGGGGAGGAGGGGTGGTGATGGCGGGGTTGGGGAGGTGAGTGTCGTAGATAGATTCGAGAGTGTTGTGAAGTGCTGTCATGGCTGTGGGTGACGGGAGGGTGGATAGTGCGAGGGTGTTGGCGACGAGGTATATGTCGACCATCCATCGTGTGCCGAATGGGGTAGGAGTGGGGTTGCCAGTATGTTGGTCGGGGGGAAGGAAGGTGTTTGCATCATCGGGGAGGGTGTAGAGGTGGTGGGTGTATGGGGAGTTGATGTATTTGGAGTGGCGGTAGGGTGTGTGTTCCCATCGGGGGAGGATGAGAATGGTCGCGCTGGGGCTGTGAGGTGAGCGGTGGTGATTGCGTGTTCCATGGCGCGGCGCATGCATTCGTGGTCGTATTCGGGGTTGGCGATGATGGTGCCGCGCCATGTGTGTGGGGCATTGCTGCCACTGGATGAGAAGACGATGTCTTCGGGGAAGAGGGAGTGGTATGAGTTAGAGTGAAAGGGATTTATTGAGGGGTTCGGAGTAGAGTTATGTGTGTATGCGGAATGTTTGGCGGAGAGCTGTGAGTAGGTCTTCTCTAGTGGCCCATCGATTTTGGGTGGTGGTGGCGGGTGTGGGTGAGGGGATTTCTGAGCGGGAACCTAGGCGAGTGAGGAGGTGGTAGACCTCCTCTTCGAACATGTGCTGCGAGAGGTCGGGGCGGAAGAGTTGGAATAGGTGTCGGACGCGGGGGCCGCTAAGAGTGGTGACCGCGCGGCCGTCGGGAGTGCATACTATGGTGGTGTCGTGGAGTGATGGGTGTGTGTGAATGGCGAATTTACCGGTAGGGAGCATGTCGAGGTCGGGGTTGATGGGGTCGTGATTACATTTGATGAGAAGGTGCGTCCATGGAGGAGGTCCGGGTTCGGGTAGGATGGGTGTCGTGGAGGGGACAGAGCCGGAGTTAAATGCGGTGAGGGCGGTGGGGCCGGAGGGGGTCTCACTGACGGTGTCGTGTAGTTGTAGGCATGGGGCCCATTGGACCTCGTGGAGGCGTGTGAGGTCGTGTTGTTGGCCGCGAGCACACCAATCGCACTGCCATGTGACGGGTCCCTGAGCTAGGCGGCATTGGGAATGTATGGCGAAGTGCGGGCATGTGCAGCAGGTGGAGGTGGGTTCGATGTGTAGCGGTTCATGGCAGATTAAGGGTCCGAATCGAAATTGAGAGCATAAAGATCGAGAATCATGATTAATTCAAATTTAAAGATCGAGAATCGTGATTGATTCAAACTTAAAGATCGAGAATCTTGATCAATTCAGTGAATAAAGATCGAAAATCGATATATTGTATCAAAAATCGCATCACTAGATCTGATTTTCATTCACGTAAAGATTGATGCACCTGATAAGTCATGCCCTAATTATCAATGCATCTGATAATTCAACCTCTAAAATATCAATGCATCTGATAAATCGCGGCACAAAAGATCAATGCATCTGATATTTCGGACGCTAAAGATCAATGCATCTGATATTTCGGACGCTAAAGATCAATGCATCTGATAATTCAGGCGCTCAAGATCGAAATCTTATAAATCGAAAATAAGTACTAGATTGAAAAAACTCATAAAAAAGTTATGTGCATCCGATAAGTCAACCACTGTTTCATTGCAGGGCTGTCCAACTCACAACAAAGATCATGCTGTCGTGAATGGGGACAGGGCACAATGCAATTGCTCTTCAAGGCTGAGACCCTTGTGCACGTTAGGTCAAGAATACGTTGGGTGACATGTCGCAATGTTCAAGAATACGTAAATTACATTCTATCCCCATACAGCCCAACAAAAACATGTGCTGCAAACCCCTCACCCAGCACAGCACATTCATCGTGGGTTTTACCCTGCCCACTACAGGTTATCGTGTCTTGGATCATTGGGGTTATAGGAAGTATATAGTCGCTCAAAATTATAAGAGTACTAACAATGACTTGCGATTGCCATATCCCGTTGTGTTGCCAAGGATGCGTTGCCATGTTGCTGCCAGTCCGGACCAAAGCTGCGAATAGCTAGGCTACGGGGGTGCCAAAAAGTGTCCCAGAGTAAAGTGGCGCCATATAGGTATCCCAAATTCGCTCGTTGCCAGACAAGTACCCCAAGAGATGAGCGCTGATAGTAGCCCAAGAGGTGAGCGCTGAAGAGATGAGCGCTGATAGGACCCTTTTGGGGTCTAGGAACTTGCAGTTCACGCAGACAAGACACTCTCACATACACGCGCGTGCGCGCGCACACACACACACACACACACACACACACACACACACACACACAGGATGTA
The DNA here is from genome assembly GCA_026401115.1 of Tetraselmis chui. Taxonomy (NCBI): domain Eukaryota; kingdom Viridiplantae; phylum Chlorophyta; class Chlorodendrophyceae; order Chlorodendrales; family Chlorodendraceae; genus Tetraselmis; species Tetraselmis chui. Next base: position 27,176 of record JAPMLY010001599.1, read on the forward strand.
ATGCACACAACTCACTCAACAGAACAGGAAAGAATGCATGCAGTGAAGGGTCAAAATGTAACAAAACAGTGGTAGAGATGCATGATAAATAAAAGTTATAGACAAAACACGCACACACACACACACACACACACACACACACACACACACACAGGATGTGAGGCACACAACTCACGTAACAGAACAGGAATGAATGCATGCAGTGAAGGGTCGACTCAATGATGAAGTATTGATCATCAAAGAAGCGAAAAATGGCGCACACGTTCACGACATGCATGGGAGCTAACAAATGGCACGTGATTGCCATCTCATCGTTGCTCATTTGGTGGTCTTCAAAAAATGTTCCGTCGTCGTTGGCAAGCCCGGTGAACTGTGCAACTACTGCGCCACAAGGCCAAGAGCCACCCCTAACACAACATACGGTGAAAAGTCACAGCATGCACAGTCAGAATAATGAAGGGTGCATTCCACACACACAGCACGGTTGAGAATATACATTACAAGTAAGACTTGCGAAGCACACACACACACACACACACACACACACACACACACACACACACACACACACACAAACACGCACATACACACACACAGCCACACACACACAGCCACACATACACACACTCTAACGCGCGCGAATTTGCAGGATTTCGGCACAGCTAGGCACGACTACGTAGAAAGTAAAGGAGCACAGTGGCATTTGAAATAAAGCATATGGGACTCACCTTGAGACCGTCCTTGACGCAGACAAAAAATCAGTAGTCGCTGCCTTCACTTGCAGCGAAGCTGGTCGAGAGTCTCCACAATTTCCATATCACTACCGACGTCTAATAGTCCTTTGTGTTTGCATCGGCGTAGACGAGCCCTTGCTAAAACGAATGGTGTCGTCTGTTGCACAATTTATTAACCGCAGACTCGCACTACGCACCTTTACGAATCGTGGAGCTTCCGACGGTGAATGCGAACTAGCGCATGCGTCGACGCAGTCTTGTAGCACCGCCTTCGACGCCGCGTCGAGCAGATGCGAGGTCATCCTAACGCAACTTTCAGAAGTCGCGCCCCACTAGAGACTTTCAGCGACGATATCGTCGCGTCCAACTCCACAAAGTTGATAACGATGCGAGTCGGACAGTTATCCACGGTTGGTCACCGCGCATCGGGGTGAAAAGTGCTACTGACGGATGTGGTTGCCGCGCGCTTTTCAAGCTGACTACAGACGTGTAGTCGCTTGGTAGACTGACGTTTCGTCCCCATATTGTCGCTTTTTCTTAATCCATACGTAACGTAATATATTCTCATGTATTTCGTGCTGTTTCTGAATAGGCTACGAAGAAGGGGAATAACAATAAACGTTTAATATACTGTACTTTTCAACGCTCTTCAAAAGTACATGTACGGATAGATGATGGCATAGGTTCATCGCATCCGTTGATCAAAATCTTTGTAACCAATGATCCCTTTCTGGACCGTCATCGGTGCCGATATCACCACGTTTCGTCACCACGTTTCGTCTAAGCATGGCAATAACGAGACAATGATCCCTTTCGTGACGCATACGAGTTGCTGATTGGTCAATCCATGAACCCTTTTTCGTCTTATGTTGGCCGTTGATATATCAAGGTACCAACGGTGGCCATAGATGCATTTTATACTGAGTGTAGTACTGATAATGCAATTCTGCTTGAGCGCCTTCTCCTTTCGTCATTGTCGAAGACTGAAAAACATTCGACGTGTGTGTGAATTGCAATTTTTCATTCATCTACTATATTTTTATATGGTCAGTGTAGATATAAAGCGAATTACCATTTGATTTAAGCTCACGCGGGATAGAAGAATGAAACAAAGGTAGAAACGATAAATAAATATTAATACATCTGATAAATCCCGGGATAAATATCGGTGCATCTGATAAATCGCGGACTAAAGATCGGTGCATTTGATAAATCGCTGCTATAAAGATTGGTGCATCTGATAAGTCAAGCCTACAAATATCAACGCATCTGATAAGTCAAGCCTATAAATATCGACGCATCTGATAAGTCAAGCCTATAAATATCGACGCATCTGATAAGTCAAGCCTATAAATATCGACGCATCTGATAAGTCAGGCCTTTAAATATTGATGCATTTGATAAGTCAAGCCTTAAATATCGATGCATCCGATAAATATAGTCCCTAAATATCGATAATTGATTAATTGCAAAAAACGCCGATGCATCGATTACTGATCATTAATCGATCTTTGATTTGGACCCTTATGGCAGATGGAGCAGGCGGTGGGGGAGGGGGTGGGGAGGCAAACCGATGTAGGGGTGGAGGAGATGAGGCGGAAGCCGTCGTCGAGTTGTAGCTGAATGTCCCATTCCGTGAGGTGTTCCGGGGCCCATTCAACCATGTATTGTGTTTGGCCGTATTCTGTGTCTTTGTGTTTGGAAATGATGCGCGTAACGTCGCAGGGGGGGTAGTGGTGGTCGGAGGGGGTGAGGTATTCTGTGTCTAAGTGTGTGGTGAGTGCGGTGGGGGATGAGTGAGTGGTGCGTGAGGTGTTGATGCCGGATGAGAGGGTGGGGGGTGAGCGAGGAAGGTGTGGGGAGAGGAGGGGAATCCATGAGGGATGTATAGTGGTGGGGGGGATGCTTGTTTGGTGGTGAGGCTTGTGATGGGGAGGCGGTTGTGGATAGTGTCGAGGGGTTCGGCGAGGATTGCGGCGAGGAGGCGGATGGGGACTGAGAGTTGGGTGGTGGACCCTGTGAGTGCGGTGACGGATTTTCAAGATTTGAGGATGAAGGAGGATGAGGTGGCTTTGAGGAGGACCTGTGGCCACGTGGTGATGTTATGTTTCCAGAGGGGGGTGAGGCGGGGGAGGAGGGAGACGTGAGTTTTGCGGAGAGAGAGATCGCAGTAGGCCTGCTTATATGTGTGGGGTCGGTAATGTGTGTGGCTTTGTCCCGGAGGGAGGCGAGGAGGGTGTTGTCTTGAGTGGTGAAGTGTGCGCGGAGTGTGGTGGCGATAGGGTTGGTGAGGGAGAGTGGAGGGATGCTGTGGAGTAGGGTGCCCGCATCGCGTTGGGCTTTGACTAAGCATTTGAGTGTGGGTGGGGTGTGACAGGTAGACATGATGGATTCCGAGGGCCAGTGGGAGTACGTGGTGGACAAGGTGCGGATCAGCGGATGTGTGCGCGGGCCATGTGGCCTCTATAGCCTGAGCTGTTCATGATTTTATGTAGGTGACAGCATGTGAGTTGTGCGGCGTGGGCTTTGAGGGAGGGGAGGCCGTAGCCGAGGTCGGAGGGAGGGCGGTGGAGGGCGGTGCGGGGAAGGTTCCGCACCGAGGAGACTGCGGAGCGGAGGGCTCGGCAGACTTGGCCTTCGAGAGTGTCGAGCTGGGAGTCGGTGAAGAGGCCGAGTTGGAGGGTGAAATGTTTTCCGATGAGGAGTCCACGGATGATCCTGATTCTGCGGGACTGTGTTAGAGGGGAGGTGGAAAGGGCGGTGATGAGGGATGCAGTGGTGCGTTTCAGTTCGTGCCGTTGTTTGGTGAAGGTGAGGGAGGTGTTTAGTTCGACCCCTAGGACGCGGTATGTGTCCGTGGGGCCCATGTAGGGAATGGGGGCCGGGGTGGAGTTGAGGGTGATGAATTGTGTTTGCAGACGTGATGCAAGGAGGGTGGTGTTGGTGAGGGTGAGGACGTTGCCTGTGCGCCAGAGGGCGCCGGTGATGCAGCACTTGCGGATGTTGACGGTCATGCCCGTGTAGGCGCTGAAGAGGGAGAGTTTCCTGAGCTAGATGGTCATGTTGGGGGACGAGCCCGTGGCGAGGCTGAGGTCATCAACGAAGCCGTGTCATGGGTAAGTGACTGTCGGTTCTGTGGGGTCGACGTTAGTGGCGGGGGGGCCGGGGCGATAGCCCCGGCTTCCCACCGCGAGCCAGCGAAGGAAGGGTTCAAGGAAGAGGGTGAATAGAAAGGGGGAGAGGGTGTCTCACTGGAGGTTACCGCGATTAATGTCAATGGAGGGGGTGGGGCCATGTGGTGTAATATAATCTGTGGTTGAGACCCCGTAGATGTGTTCGCCTGTGTCGACAAAGGCGGGGGGCATACCGAGTTGACGCATATGTTTGAACATGATGCGGCGATCCGCGGCGTTGGAGGCGCCTTTGAAGTCAGCGTACATGACGTAGATGTCTTTGTTGTGGAGTTTTTCGTCCTCCATCGTCATGATGAGGGAGGAGAGGGCGTCGTGGATGTTGCGGTGTTGTCGGAAGCCGTCTTGTTGGTCGCTGAGAATGCCGTGGGTTTCGGCGTATTTTGAGCCTGCATCTTTGATTGGTGCTGTCCAAAGTTTAAGGAGGTTATTCATGAGGGCGATGGGGCGGTAGTTATTGAGGAGGGAGGGGTCGCCTTTTTTATGAAGCAGGCATATTGTGATGTGGCACCATTCAAGGGGGGTGTAGGACTTGTGAGCGAGGAGGGAGAGGAGAGAGAAAAGGGCGGAGCGGGTCGCCGGTGGTAGGAATTCGATTATTTCATTGGAGATACCGTCGGGGCTAGGGGCTTTGCCGGTGCCTAGAAAGTTAAGGGTTTTATCGAAGGTGTCACGGGTAATCATGTCGGCGAGGGTGAGAGAGGGGTCTCCGCGGGTTTCGATTGTAAAATTGTCGGGGTTGTCGGGAAGTTCCCACGGGGGGGATGGGTAGTTCGTGCGGGGTGGCGCGGCCGAGTTCCGTGGCGAAGTGAGAGTGTACCGCGTCAATGACGGCGGAGGGAGAGGTTGCGGTAGTTTTATCGGGTTTGGTAATGCGGTGGAGGGTTGAGGTGGCGCTGGCGGTGCATGACTATACTCGTCACACTGTCATGCAACGGCACATTGTATGGCATTGTACATATACTCGTTACTTAATCCAATTCGTGTTGTTCCATCGGAAAGACGTAAATCGTGGGTACGTAGCTACTACAATTTGGCGAGGGTATTGATGCGGAATGTACTACCAATACCTCCCGGTACGTACATGTACGCACAATAGATCTAGCTAGACGATGCGTTGGACGAGGTTCCCAATGCTAGATGAGCCACGTCGCTAGTCTCTTGGCAACGATTGGAGAGCCCTTGCACGTGGTACGACGACCAAACAAGAGCACGTGTAAGCTAGCTAGGCGAGAACTATTTAAGACTATTGCAATAGAGGGAGGTGGCAGAACCTTTTAACAATTCCTTGTTCGATTACAATATATTGTTAAACACTAAACTCTCAAACATCTTCTCACATCTCCCTCCATTTACACATGCAAAGACAAAAACAACAAGCAAAAGAGAACATGTTTGTGACTGTAGTTAGCTTTCAAAAGGCAAAATGCCACATAGTAGCTACACCATGTGCTAACCTAGTAACCTTGCTAGACTGCTAGAGTCTATATGGTGTTGCTTGAGTTGTGTTTGCGCATAGGTAGAAGGCGGACGACCTCTGTGTGTCGGTGTGTCATATATAGGGGTAACGCTTGTCCGTGTTTTACCACTGTGACATGCGTAATCTAGCGGTTAGAATTTTTGACGTCGTGGCTGTTCTCGCCCCAGTGAAATTATAAAACCCCTGTATTATGACCATCAAAATTCTATAAATTTATTAGTAATCCATTGTACGTATAAAGGTCGACCGATCATATATCATCCGCCAGCTCGAGAGCAGCGGTACGAATCCAAGTACCCGTGTGTATCGCAACACGTCGCCATCACAAGGGCGCCTGACTCGTCGACGGGCTGAGGCCGGGCTGCGTCACTCATCAGCATCGCTCTCACGCCGTCAAACCCCCACCGTTTCCTCCAACTACCGCTCTGCCAATGTAGACACCACGTTCAGGCCTGCCCCGTTACGGCCCAGCAGTAAACACGATACCCCGTCCTCACTGTGTACCGTCGCCGACCTGTGCACCGTGCCAATACTACTGTCGCCCTCCGAGCGAGCGCTGCTTCGCTCCGCCGCCGGTCAACTCCGACGCCACAAGGCACAGCCAAGGACACTGCGCCAACGCGCGCGGGTCCGGGGGGGTTGGGGGGGGAGGGTGAGGGGGGCGCCTCTGCAAGCGGGGTAGTCGATCGTCGGTCAGTGTGCGAGCGTCTGATATGGACGTGATCGCAGCGGGTTTACGGGCACAGGCGACCTAAGCGCCAGGTGTATATAACGGGTCGGCTGTGGGGTGTTAGGTCAGCGGCGTGGGGCTGCTATGGGCTGCCTACTGAGCAAACCACTGGTAGAGGAACCTGCGGAGCAGGTGCGCCCCGCCGCGGTACGGCAAATACGGGTTTATAATTCTGCGCTTGCTGGTGCATGATGGGGTATCTCTCCTGACATTCATTAAGGGTCGACGAGTGACGGGAGCAATGATGACGTGGGTGTGACTCACGGTTGCGGGTGAGATGGTGGCAGAGGGAAAGCAAGGCCGAGGGGGTACGGGAGAGAGGGATTGGGTGGCGGAAGAGAGGAGAGGGAGGGGGTCAGGGAGAGGGGGTGTGTGTGAGAGTTGATCATCTGATCCATTTGACCAATTTGCTGACGGCGAGGGGGCGCGGCATGATGTCATAGGACCCGCGGCGGTGGGGGCACGCTGATGTTGCGCAGTGGCTGGCGTCCATAGGGCTGCAGAAGTATCAGAGACAGTTCGTGGCGGTTGATGGTCAGGTGACGGGCACTAGCTACCCTACATTCCCCTTCCTCTGAAACTCCCTCTGCTCTTCATCTCCCCTCCTTTGCTGCATGTTCCGTAAAGAGAGTGTATGGGCATGGGGGTGACGGCAGACTGACCGTCGTTTGATCTGCGTTAGATCCTTCTTGGGGTAGCACCAGAGCAGCTCAGGCTCAAGGTCGGGGATGAATGGGACCTGATGTGTCTGGAGGGTGGCCTCCGGAAGCTCCACGCAAGGCTGCCACCATCGGTCGCCCCTCCCCCCCCCTTAAACCTTTTTTATGCCACTACCGTAGCGCTTTAAATGGGCGAGAAAGTGAAGCGGCACTGAGTTGCTACTCACCTGTCTTGGTAACGGGACTGATAGGTCGAGACCACGACCTCGAGCTCAACCATAGCCAAGCCACGGCCAAATGCCACCCCACCACAGCCCGCCTCAGCAGCGGACTCGTCGCACAGCGTCGCGCAGCCAACCGACACCAATCAAACACAACCGCCACCACCGCCACCTCCAGAGCTAGTGGATGACGCGCTCGACCCCATTTTATCGGTCCGCCCCTGACTGGTCGTCTGCATCACTGTTCCCTGTCATGCGCTTGAAAATGTGAAGACTAAATATGCAGTGAATGATGAAAACTCGTAAGTGTTACCAGAAACGAAAATATTTTAAGCGAGCTATTTTATAAAACGCTCGGCTGAAAAACGGGGGTACATGGGGGTGGAGGGAGGGGTGAGGGAGGGTGTAGGTGGGAGTGTCACGCGAACATGCCCACGAGTGCCTACTTGAGAATATCTCGTAGAGCTGAATTGAATGTTGTCGGGTGCTATTATAGTTCTACTACTACTCCCTGCATGGTCCGGGGTGCTTTATGTCAATGCAGTCAGAGGCGGAGTAATTGGCGGGCGCTCCCGCATGATACACACCTAACAACATTACAGTACACATGTCGGGACGCTGAGTTGTTTCAGCGATCTGGCTGAAGCTAGGGATTGTGTTTCGAGTGGTGGTAGGGTTATGCTATCTCTGCAGAAACTGATTGGTCTGCGTGTCTGGGTCACAGACACATCCGAAGCGCTGGACACCGCCACAAGTGGGGCTGTGGTTGACATGCGTTGGGCTGGGCGAGTATCGGGCGGCCTTCAAGGCGGTGTCGGGGCGGGTAAGAGCCTATCGGTCCGTATGTTTCCGTTGCGTGTGTGCAGTCCGGACGAAAGGTAGTCATGATGACTGGCAGCATTTGCGGGGTATTGGGGGGTGACCGGGGTACTTCCGGCTTGGCGCGCGTATGTGTGTGTGTGTGTGCGTGTGTGTGTGTGTGTGTGTGTGTGTGTGTGTGCGCGCGTGTGTGTATGTGCGTGCGTATGTGTACGTGTGTGTGCGCGCGCATGTGTGTGTCTGTGTTTATGTATGTGTGTGTGCGTGCGTATGTGCGCTCGCCGCTCGCTGGCATGTGTGTGTGTGTGTGAGTGTGTGTGTGTGTGTGTGTGTGTGTGTGTGTGTGCGATTGTTAGTTTGAGTGTGCGCGCCATCGTGTGTGTGTGTGTCAATATGTATTTATGTGTGTTTATATGTGTGTGCGATATTGTCTCTGAGAGTGTGCGCGTGCGATTATGAATTTGGTTGTGTGTGTGTGTTTATGTCGTGCGTGCGTGTGTGTGTGTGTGCGAGAGTGTGCGTGTTTGTCAATATGTATTTATGTCTGTGTATATATGTGTGCGTGACGGTATCTGAAAGTGAGTGCGTGCGACTATGAATTTGATTGTGTGTGTGTGTGTGTATGTGTGTGTGTGTGTGTGTGTGTGTGTGTGTGTGTGTGTGTGTGTGTGTGTGCGTGGTAATATGTGTCTATGTCTGTGTTGCAGGCACTGCTGCATCTTGACGAGGCACGGCTGAAGCGTCGCGTCTTGGACGAGTTTGATCTGTTTTGCTTCCAAGAAGCATTGGCGGACCTGCGGGAGGTGACCCTCCCCCTTCCCCGCTTTCGCCGCTCTGCTATTTCGCAAAGCCAAACAAGAAGGTGGGACGACATGGTGGTCTGCTGTATGTGCGCTGACTCAGGGGAACGCTGTGATGGGGTTGGCGCGCAGATGTGGGTGCCTCCCAGCGCAGGAGCTCAGCCGAGTGCGGTTCGGATGTCGATGGCGGAACGAAGACATTCCCTGCGACTTGGCAGCGTGGTGGTGAGTCAACCAGTTTGCATTTATTGGCGCTGCTGCCCAAGTATATTTCTGTATATTTTTTATCTCGCGGGTTGTGTTGGTCAGCAGCAGCAGGAGGTAGCGAGGGGAGGCGACCCTGCATCTTGGAGTCGGCAGGAGGTGGCGGGTTGGATGGCGGCGGAGGGGCTGGAGGGGCACACGGAGGCGCTGAAGGCGGTCACGGGGCAGGTGAGCGCCTTTGTCAACCCTCGCCCTCTCTCTTACGCCGCGACACACCACTGCCGCTCCTCCTTCCCCCTCCCACTCGTTTATCGGCCGCAGAGCCGAACATGAAATATTCCATTAGTTTGAAAATGTCATCCATTCATTTGAAATGCATTTGTTTATTAATGTATAATTTGCAGTGAAGGGCGCAGCGGTGCAGTTTATTCGTCCATTTCGGCGCTCATCTATTTTCATCAGCATCTAATTTATTTTCATCCACTTATTCCATTTCCTGCATTTTTCTTTCTAAGTTAGCGTCCTCACTCACTGAATCGGAAAGTCAGAACAGATAAACACATAATGTTGAAGAGAAAAAGATATATAATGAATTGAACGAGCATGAACATAAGCAAACCAACTGCACCGCTCCGTCCTTCACTGCCCCATGTTTGCCACCTCTTCCCCTGTTCAGCAAACTGCCATGTTTCGCACTCTTGCAAACACATCTTCCGAATGTTATCTGACTTTCCACTTTTTAGTCCTCAATTTATCGACGAATCCTCGGATGGCAAACCCTTTCCGCGACCAGCCTGTTCCCCAGCCCTTTGCCCCCTCCTCGCCCCACATCCACAAGCATGGCCGATTCTGACAGGAGTGTCCAACATACCCATCCCAAGGGTTCACAATGTCTCACAACATAGTTTATGTCTGACCTGCTCCTCCAGGGAAGTTTTGTAACACCATGCCTCGACACACACACACACCGCTGCGCCCTTCTCTGCCCTCCTTTTTTCAGCCGAACACGTTTAATTGTCCTCTGAAAATCCAAGCCCTTTAACTTTTTTCAAAATTGCCAGTTCCTGCTTGCTAGTCGGCGCTGCTTCCTCTGATTTTGTTGGGACTGCTGCAATTGACATCGATTCACACATCTTTCAAGTACCTGCACCTCCTGTTGACCTGTTCAGACCAGCAAGAAACCCTTCACTCACTCCCACCCGCACACACATGCACACACACACACACACACGCGCACACCACACACACTCGTGCGCGCGAGCAGCCATCTCACCCCTCGTCCCATCCTCGATGTCCCAGGTGCTGCTGCAGCTGACAGAAGAGCAGCTACGACGAAAGTTGTCCGATGCGGTGGATGCGCTTTGCATGTGGGAGGCGCTGAAGCGGCTGAAGGTGCCCCTCCGGATACTTCTTTTACACGAGTTGTTGATGAAATCAGAAATTCCCCGTCATCACCGGCGTCCCGCTGTCTCCCCCATGACAGCCCTTCCCTCTGCTTTGTTTGGCTGCTGGGCAGGCGTCGACGGGGGCCATCCCAGTGCAGCGGCAGGTGTCTGCCTGGCTGGCAGCCTCCGCCCAGCCGTGCGTCCCTCCCTCTCCTTCTCTCGCTCCCTCACTCGAGTTACCTCACATCCCTTCTTGCCTATACCTGCAGCCCGCAGCTCAGATTTTTTGCTGCTGCTGGCAGGCCCGGACCGGCGACGACCAACACCACCTCTGCACTTTCTGTGGTCCGGCTTCCCTTTCATCCGACGCACACTCACACTCACACACACAAACACACGCACACATACACACACATACACATATACACACACACAGCCACACACAAACTAACAACTACAATACACACACGTCGTCACACAAAGCCAGTTGGTGTCGATGCCGCCTCTCTTCCCGCACGTGTACTTAGTTTGGCGGTGCACAAAGAGAGACCGCGTTACTGGGTCTTTTTGCATTGCGCCGTCTTCAGTTTCAAACTGCTCAATTTGATGTGTTTATGGTTGACATTCAATGCAGCTCAATGTTGGTTGACCACAGACGTATTAGTGTGCATTGAATGCGCGGTTGAAGTGGGTGCGCGACTGATGCGAAAGTGATTGTGAGCCGGAGGAGTCTGATTTGGCGTGGTGGCGCGTCGTAGGATCAAGACGGCGAGCTGAGTGATGCGACAGCAGCAGCGGACCCGTCCGACATTCGGCTCAGCGTGCCACAGTCTCGGCCGGAGTCCGCGTCGGAGAGGAGCGTCGAAGGTGCGCGAGCTTTGCGTTACTGCAATGAAGCTGTGTGGCATAGTTCGGAGCGCAGTAAGGGGGAAATAGTTCGAAAAACTACTTTCGTCTTTTCATTTACGAAAGTTTGGTCATATCTGGCAAGTGTTGTTGTGGGAGCGTCAATATTCTGTACAATATTTGGGTTTAATAGGTTTGCATGCGCCTATTTATGTGTGTAAGGATTGACCTATTAACTTTCTTAGTTTTGCTTCTCTTTCCTTCTGTCCGCCTGTCGATGGTTCTGCCTGTAATCTGTTACGTACATGTGTCGAAGGACATTTCCAAGCGGGGGAGGTGGGGGGCTGTGGAAGCTAAAGAGTGAAAAGGCTTGTCGACGACTTCACACCCTTTGCTTCCCGGCTTTCGAGCGACTGATATGCGAGGCTCGCCGGAACCTGCAGCACCGCATTTCGACGACCTTGTGGAGTGCCCGCGACTCTTATTAAGATTTGTTTAAACTTAATTACCAGGAACACAGTGAAAACCACCAAGAGAAACAGCGCGCCCTCGACCCTTAGTCGCTACCCGCGTGGAGGCGGTCGAGGGCGGCGGGACTGTCTTTATTCCCGTCGTCTGTTGGCGCGCTTCCCCGTTTCTTGTTATTGATTTAATCAACGTTCGTATAATAATAATACGGGGGCTCACATTTTGTGAATAACTGTAATTTCAGATCGAATTAGTTATTAATGGCACAACCCAAAGCCCGCGCCTTGGTCAGTTAGTTAGCTGTATTAGGCCACCGCGAGCCTTTGGGTTGTGTTATTTTCGTGACGCAACCCCCCCCTTTGGCCCACGGCTATGTATCCAGGCATCTTTTGTTAAACCCACAATGGCGTGTCAAGTAGGGTGTGTCTACCGTGCGCCGAGTTTAGGTTTTCTATATAGTTTAAGGTTATTGCGTCGGGGTTTACGCAGCTCTGGAGTGGATCCGGCTAAAAAAAGTAGGGTTCGACCCACGAAACTGAGTAGATCCGGTACTATGCGTGTAGTATTCGTGCATAATTCGTGGTAGTTTCGGGGTTTTAAATTATGACATTTTGCTTGGAAGGATCCGAATCCACTCCCTATAACAGATCAAAAAGGTTTTTGGTAAACGGGCGCTCCCCAACACCTTTCCTCTTTTCATGTTTTGAGACAGGCCGCCACCTTATTTATATAATGAGTCATAAGTAGTGATTGTCTTGCGTATGCGTAGAAAGCAAGGAACCGGAGTGGCAAGCGCTTGTTGCAATATCCATTCATTCACTGCGGCGTTTCCACTGCCTTTTCTTGTAAACACATTCATTCTGCATCCATCGCGACGACTCGGCAACGATCGACGACAATATCAATCCAAAAATAATAATACGCTCGTCAGAGGTTGTGAGCACAATGACGTGTCGTGTTACTTTTCCTCCTTTTTCGTGAAGCTTGCTCATGTTTATCCGCGCTCTGTGCATTTTACAGCCCTCCCAGCTGCCACGTCCTGATTTCATGGCCCCCTTATTGCCACGCTTTTCCTCTCGTTGTACACTGTTTTTCCTCGTCCTTTTCCCTGTCCGCGTGTCTATCGTACCCGTACTGCCTGTAATACAGCTGCTGTCCCCAGGTCAATAAAAAACCCTAAACCCTACAATTAAAGAGCACGCGCATATGTGAATAATAATTATGGAAAATAAAATCTTGCTGCTCCATGTGTCGCATATATCGGGTAGTCCCGATAAGTAAGTCCCACCGCAAGGGGGTCTGGGCGTACCTGTACTCGTATGTTTTTCCTGTTTCTGCTGGTACCAGTACCCGTATCTACATTGCCTAAACATATATATAGCCACTTTTTTTTTTTTTTGCGCCCCCGGGATATGGGACTGGCAGGAAACCCGCACCGGCACATAGCCACCTACTTGAGCTTGTGCATCTGTACTTACTTACAATCTGACATTGTTATATTACCATTCTAGCTCAACACGTTGACGCCCAACCGCTGTCGTTCACACAGAGAGGGCCGACGTCGGTGGTGGCACTGCCTACTCTGACGGGGAACATTCCTCAGCTACGCAATCGTACGTTCGAGAGGTAAAGTTCGACCCCGTGGAGGCGTCAGCCGCTTCGGTGAGTCTGTTGCCGACGGCCGGGATCGATCCGGGTTTAGTACTACATTGGGCCTTATATATTGAGTTTAATCTTATCGTGCGTTGTGTGGTGCTTGCTGTGGGCAGGTGACGACGGCAGGCAGGCAACCCGAACGGGGGTGCGCGGCGGTAGCGCCGTCAGCTCAGGGTCGCGTTTCATACGAAGGCATCCGGGCAGCCAAATTCCAGGTGTTGCGCCAGTCCGTGTTATCGCTGCCGCTGATGATACTCCACTCCGCTGAGGGAGGCGGGTTCACACTTGATAGCTGTATATATATTGAAATGGGCTTTATTTCCTTATTTCCGGCAGTTGTGTTTAGTTTGGTTACTGCCGCGGCGGTGTGCAGCTTCTCCCGTCGCTTCTTCCGTTTTCTTGCGAAATAGCAGTCGTACATTGATATGACCGATAAATGCTGCGAGTGTCCTCCCATGTCGTCACGGTTTTAAGAAATGAATTCGATTTCATTGTTCCCGGTCATGTTTTCATATGGTGGAGGCGTGAAGCACCAGTGCGCCGTGTGTTACCACGCCGCTGCTGAGGGTGCCGTCATTATCAACTCGGAGAGGTCCTGCGTCTGTTGTTTATGGCCATACATTTTTAAAGGAAGTCTTTTAATGGGCATTTTTTGCATTAATAAGAACTGCAGCCTTATTTGATTCAATGCTCACGATGTCAACACCAACAAATCAGATTCGTTACCTTCATTTGCGCCCATCTGTCCCCTCCTTTGATCCTAGTATGACATGTGTGGGATGACCGCGCAAATGGATGGATATTTTTCTGTTGTATATTTGCGTTTTGAACGATTTATTGTTCATCTTTGTGACAACGACTTTCTGCGTTTCTGACTCGTTGCAGCACTCATATATATTCTTCAATGGCTGACTCTTTGTGTCTCGTGTGCTGGGCGGTTGTACCGTGTTGCAGCATTGCGTGCGTAAACTCGCAAAGCGCTTCCCTGTGGTTGCTTCTGACCGACGCTCGCCCATGTCCGCGGCATTCTGCAGGCTGGCCTCGCCGCGGTGCTCAACACGACCTCCAATCGTGGCACCACCACCGCTGCTGCTGCTGCGGCCCCCGTGCCGCCGCCGCAGCCGTCACCACAGGCAGCGCAACCAAGGACGGCGCCCCCCACAGCGCAGACGCCATTCCTCACCAACCACAACGTAGCTGCCCCGGCCTCACGCCTCCCTCGCTCCTCCGCTGAACTTCTACACATTCCATCTGCAACACTCGTCGCCCTAAAACATTTAAGATTATTTAATTTAAAGTTATCAGAAACAAAATTATGATGTTCAATTTGATGTGAGTAAATATGCACTGACTTATTTCAATGAAGTTAATGTGCATTCTAAACTATCTTTCAATTCGTTTGATTTGTGTATGGGTAATCGTGTGCCTTTGGAGCAGCGGTGATTATAATGCTGCCCCAAACCCCTCTTGCCTGCCCAACACAGTCACTCAAAGGGAAATGAAGTCGTCCGCTGCGCTGACTATCTTTCTTATGGAAAGGCTCATCGCATATGAAATGAGACAGACAAACAGACAGATGAACAAAAATACGCAAGCAAGGAACAGAACAGACGCACAACGAAACAAAAATGAATGAATGCGTAAAATAGCAAATGCGCATGACAGGGAAATCAAGAACGGCAAAATGTACGCACGCACACGCAAATACATGCATAATCAAACAAGAAGGCACGTGCACAAGCACACTGTGTTCCGTAATGCACTGACCTGTTCTGCATCTCGCCTCTTTCGACATGTCTGTCTCCCGATCCTAACACCCCTCCTCCCCTGCCTTGCCCCGCTACGACAGGCTGCCAACGCCGCTGTGCTTGCGTCGCTGACGGCGGCCGCTCATCAGCAACCACAACAGCGGCCCCACCCGCCTGCCAGTCACAACATGGTTTGCCCCCTCCCTCGCCCCCTTGACATAGCCTTCCTCTCACTTTCCAGTAATGTGCACCCCTCACTGCCGACCGCGCAGTCGAATTTCGATAAGCACCACGTCCTGGATATATATTGGCTGCATAGTAAAGCGCATTTCCTCTTATGCTATTGTCGCTTGGAACGGATGCGTGCTCGTGAGCCCGGCTTGATACTTAGCCCTCTCCATTCGTAAGCTTCGCGCCGATTTGGTCAACGTATGATAAACGCGCGAGCGCCGACTCAGTCACTCATTCGTTGAATGGTCATTGACCCAATCCTTCTTTTACATGTGATATTGAAAATTAAGTGTTTGCGTGTGGATTTCGACTCGCTACCGACCTATCTCGGCACTGTCTCACCGCCGTGTGCACTCTTCCCGCCGGAGTTCGATATTTAGAGCTGTTTGCATGTGGAAATTTGATATGAACACGTGTTTCCAGTGTTTGCGGCATTTATTATATTGTCTGCTGTCGACCCACTCACGCGCAGGCAGCGCAGGCTGAGGCGGCGTTGGCGGCGGTACGTCTGGCGGCCAGTGGCGCCGGAGCGCCCGTCGCCGGCTCTTCCTCTCCGGAGCGACGACACTCCGAGGAGGAGGAGGGCAGCGAGGGGGGGAGCAGCACGGGGAGCAGCGCCTCGTGCCCCGGTGGCACCACGGGCAGCGCTATGGTCGCGTCTGTAATGGCGCGCCTGGCGGGCGTACTGGTGGAGGGGGAGGAGGAGGCCGCCGCGTGGATGTACTTTCCGGCCGGTCTGGGCTCTGGGCTGCGGGAGTGGTGGGAGGGCGCTTTTGGCGCGAGGGACGTCCGGTGGGGCGAGTTTAAGGCGGCGGCGGCGTCGGCTATGGCTGCCACCACCTCCGGCATGCCGAAGGTGCAGCTGCCCCCCTGAAAAATAAGGCTTTGTGCATTTTTACGTTTCGAGTCGGGGCGCAGCGTTTGTCGATATGCGGCAGCGAACGGAAGAAATTGAAAGATGATAATAATATATGTATGTTGTGACGAGGTCGAAGGAATGTTGACCGTAAAAGTGCACCAGACTCGTTCGCTCATTCTCTCGACGGCCGTGAATAATTTGCTGTGATTTGAATCGGGCGCCGTGCGGAGTTTCGGTGTGCGTCGCGAAGTCTACGAGCGGAGTGCGAGTGGGGTCGCGAGCGAGTAGTTTCTGTGACGGACGTTAATTCTCAAAGCGGGCTCCGAGTCGTACCGATGTGCATGTATGTGGGCACAAGTCAATATATACAGGATGGAATGGGCATTGCGTTCTTATTCTATGCGGAGCTGCAAGGTTGCTTCTCGTACCTCACTGTTTACAGCATTGCGGTATGCCGTGGCAGTTTTAACGACGCACTCGGCGACCTGAGCTGCGAAAAATATGAACTGAGCCACGCGGTCCTATTCCATCCCGGCGTATATACTCATAACGTTGTCAGTGTTTTCTTTATGTTGTTATTGATTGATTGATTGGTCGCAGTTACTTCTCGCTGCGTGTTTTCTGTCTGCAAATGGTATAATTAGCACTCGGCGTGGCGGTTTTCAGTTTTCATGCGCGCAAAACGCACTGGACGGCAGTTTTAGCAAGCCGGAAGAACCAAAACCTGAGTAAGTCAGTCCGAGTCGATCTAAGGTTGACATGCATCGAGGCAACAATTCCGCCTGATGCTGTGCTTGGGTCGACACATTCATATGTAAGGGTTACATCGAGACATGTGTGCTGGCACTTCAATTATTAGCGGGGATTATTATGATAATATATGCAGTTCCGAATCCGCGCTAGCTGACTGATTATTGGTATGCAATTCTGATGACCATCCACCGATTTGCCATCACTCCCCGCTAAGACTGAATATGTTGTATCGGCTTGCAGGCAGCCCGAGCACGGCTACCGGCGCCCGAGACGTTGGTGGAGGGCGTGTGGGCCGATGCGCTCGGGCTTCGCGCTTTAGGCGTCGACAGCATCAGTGCCGACGCGCTAGTCGGGGCCGCGCACCTGCTCCACTTCCAGCGGCAGTGCGAGGAGTGGGCGACGGGGGGCAGGGGCCAGGGAGGGGCGAGGGCGCCGACCAGTGTCCACGACCACTTGGGTGTGATGCTGTGGCGCAGCGACGCGCTCGCGGGGGCGGCCGCCGAGGGGCGAGAAGCCCTGTCGAAGCTGGCCGAGCGAATGCGACCCGCGGCGGCAACGGAGCGCTTCTGCCTCGCGGCAGCCGCTCCGCAGGAGTGCAGAGAGTGGCTATTGCAAAAATTCGACGGGTGGCTGGAGAGTGGCCGCCACCGAATACTCGCCCTCCACGGCTCCCCCGGCCAGGTGAGGCGGGACGCGTCGACGGTACCCGTCGCGTTCCTAACAACCGTTTCATTACTTTAGTAACAAATGCCAAATCGATAAGCTTCCATCGGCCATAGTATTTCGTTACTCAATGGTCTATTTTGAGGGTAAAGTTAGGACGGACAGCGAATAGTGGTTTATTCACCTATCTCGTGAAGCTCGATACCACTTCGTGGTCCGTTTCGGGTGCTGCCGCAGATCTATATCGTACCATATTCGCTATTTCTTCGTATTGGAAGTTTCACAGTTTTATGCGCTCTGACTTGAAACTCGTCAGTGATTGTGTGAGTATGTGGTGCTGAGGTTTGCCTATGGGTTGTTGGCACTGCGATGGCATACTACTACAGGGCAAGTCGGCGTTGCTGTGCGCCCTGGCCTCCTGCCGCCCCGCCTCCGTCGCCGCGCTCCACCTCTGCCGTTTCCAGGACGCCTCCAGAAACGCCCCCCGCGCGGTGCTCACCTCCATCGTCTTCCAGCTCGCGAGAAACATCCCCACGCTGCGCCCCATCCTATCGCAGGTGCGCGACCGGCCCATCGACCGTTACCACGACGAACTATCGACCGCAGTCCGGCGGCACGACCACCGTGTACCAACTACTACCTGCCTTACTTGTTATACACAGTGTTGTGTCGACGCTACGTCGATTGCCGAATTATTCAGGTTTGTCGAGCTCACACCGCGAGACCTCTTTTCGAGTGGCTTCGCTGATGGCTTCGGAGCCTATGCGCCACTATTATTGCCTACACACTATCTTGTCGATAAAGTTGCCGCGTTGAAGGGGCTTTCAGGGTTTTAGGGTTTGAATTCCTCCGGCGGCGGTGTTTTTGTTATCGAGTCGCATTTTCCGGCACTCGGTCGTGGCCACGCAGTGACCAGCAGAAAGTCTGCGTCGTGTTTGTTTGCCTTTCGAACTGAGTTATATCTGTCCTTCAGCGAGCACGAGATAAGCGCGAGTCGCTGCTGCTTTCTGAGTCAACCTCAGTTGGGAAACCTGTCAGATACATGTTAATATTATCAGTCCATCGGAAAGCAACTGCAGAAGCAGCGATGGTCTTTTGACGCACTTCTTCTCCGAAAGCACTTTTCTTGTAGTCTTACTCACTGCAAATCGCAGAAATGGGGCCGCCGCGACTGAGAAACTTGCCGAGCTCAAATTAATAACTGTCGTAACTGCGTCGCCACAATTTACTGCACAACTTGATTTCATGCGCAAGCACTGGGTCGATGCCGATCCCTCTCAGTAGTCATGTTTGCTACACATAACCATCTTTGTAACATGTGCACGAATTGCCAACAATTACGTACGCCGAACCATAATTGCCAAGCCACCACCTCAGCCTCAGTCAGCACCTAATGCGCTGAGGATACGTCGCTCGTGTGTCTGCTTCACAATGTGATACCTCTTCTCTTCTCTAACAGCCTCAAAAATACATTCAGCTGATGAGTGAAGGGACTAAAGGGAAGGCGCTGTCCATCAAGCTTTTGTTATGCGATTGGTGCTTTGAGGCGTATTTGACAAAATGTCGTCTTTGAGTTGTACAAATATGGGATTTATTTTATTTCAATTTCGTTCCCATCTTTTATGCCGATGCTGACGACCTGTTGGCGGCGCCTGCCGTGCTGCTGCAGGTGCTGGCGAAGCAGGCCGACTTGAGCAGTCTAACGGTGCGTCACTTGTTCGAGGGGCTGCTGCTCTACCCTCTGCTGCAGCTGGAGGGGCAGCAGCAGCAGCAGCAGCAGCGGGCGGCTCCCTCGCCGCAGAGCCCGGTGGTGGTCTTGCTGCACGGGTTGCACCACTGCGGAGACGATGAGGCGGGCGAGACGGGTGTATCCTCCGCCAGCCCGGCTCTCCCTGCCCTCCTCCCCCGCTGGCTTTCCCTCCTCCCCTGCTGGGTGCGCTTCGTCATCACCCTGACGCCCGATTCCAAGGTGAGCCGAACAGTTGACCACAGCCGCCTCTCATTATCATCAGCGGCCGCAGACGTCGTATTATTCACTGGCTCAGTTCATAAGCTCGGCATTTACTTTTTTTGCTGCCATATAGCCAATGATCCCACGGCTGCGTGTTCCCAATAATCGGTCCACGTCGAGCTGCTCTTGCATTTGTATTTAAGACAATTTTGCGACTTCAATTCAATTTAGACAATTTGCGGTTGAAATGCGTTTATGCGTTTTTGGGCAAAAATTAATGCATTTTCAACATTTTGTGACATAAATGCAATGTGTGCAATTTAGGCCTGAAATCCATTTTATCATTTGTTTCTACAGCACATTTGATGTCATTTGTCACAAACTCTATTTCATGCAGTTTGTGTCTGAGATACATATCAATCGATCTCTGTCTGAAATGAATTTGATGTCAGTCGTGACATTTGTGTCTAAAATTCATTTCAAGTAATTTTGTCTTATTAAGATATTTTATTCCATTTTACACAACTTGGTCTAGAATTGTTTTTTTATATTTTCGTTTACAATATATTTAATGATGTCATTGATTATGTCCATAAATAGAGTTTCTACCGTTTGTGGCTACACTATTTCCAGAGACTAAAATTCAATCCACAAGCCGTAGTCACGATTTTGGTGACTGTTGATTTCATGGAAGGCGGGGCTGGCGCTGGCGGGGCGCGAGGATGTGCGGGCGGTGCGTTTGTCGGCGGGTCGATGTCGGAGTGCCATCGCGACGGAGGCCGCGGCAGCGCTGCGTGCACATGGAGCGCTCAGCGACGACGGCTGCGAGGCAGCGGCGAGCGCAGTGTCATCCCGCTCGGGCGGTAGTTTGCTGTACGGCGCTGCCAAGCTGCGGGACCTCGCTCACATGGCGCGTGCCGAGCCGGAAGAGGCGGTGCTGGCGGAGCTCCCACACCTCCCCAAGGTGCGCCCCCCTCCCCAAACAGCTGCGCATCATTCTTATGACCATACACGTAACACTTAAAGACGGCCCAACACTTCAGAAGTTGACTGTGCCCGAATTATGTAGCTACGGATTAGTAGGTGTTTCGGTTCCGGAAATTCATGAAAATTAGCAGAGGTTATCTTATCTGCTCGTGTTGTCATCGACCTACTAATGTTGTCATGACGACCTCTTGTCCCGCGTCCCACCCACCTGATAACGTTGACCGCCATACCCACGCCCATGTACCCTTCCAACCACACCTAAAGGAGCTTCCTCCCTTAAGATGAAGCCTATTTTAAATGGAAGCCAACATAATTCGCTCGGCAGCTACTTTCAGTACTGAGCACGCGTATGTTCGAGTGTGCGGTTTGTCTCTATCGTCGAGCGATGTGGTTCAGAATTATCACACCGATACCAGGATTATTTCTGCTGTCTATGGTAGAGACGGAAACGTCGTCGTTCATCGCTCGCGGTGCATGCGAGTGGGGTGGTTGGTGCATTTCAAAGTTGCGATGTATCAGTCAACTGACGCCCTACGAAAAGGCCCTCTCCGTTTTCACATGAAGGCTCACCACTCCCTCTGCCGCCGTGGATCACTGCTCGCTCCTCATGTTTGTGATGCTCGTCTCAACCACAGCACCGCAAACGACAGAGCCCACAGTTTTATTAATGCAACATCCACTCCTGACTTTGATCAGAGCGCTTGTTTGGTTCATGACCTCCACAAACAAGATGGCATTGACTCATACTTTTGTGAAGCAGCAAGTGCCTGAAGGGGGCATTAATCTAACAATGGTCACAGGAGATGCTCGTGGGTCATGTTATGCTCTGTGACGGGTGGGTGAACTGGTGTCGCAGGGGCTGACAGGGCTGTGGACGGAAGCAGTGAGATGCCTGCGGATGGAAGGGGTGCTGGGGTCAAGCAGTGAGAATGTTGTGGCGTTGCTGTCGGTGATGGCCGCAGCTCGTCAGCCTCTGCCTCTGCCGGCACTTCCCAAAATTGTGGATTGCGACCGAGAGAAACTGGACGAGGCGCTGTCGCCGTTGAAGGGGCTGTTTCTTTTGGCAAAGCCAAGCGAAGGGGTTCAGATGGTGGCGTGGCCGCATCACACGCTGTTCTCGTCCTTTCAGGTGCGTCGCAGGTGCAGCCACCTTTTATTATCACTCATATATATTTTTTTATAGACAAATGAATATGCGCTGGGGAGTTTATTATGTTGCGCTCCATGCTTGTTCGACTTTTTGCATAGTAAAACTGGCAATGACTGTTTTAGAGTGACAGAGTGGATTGCGTTGGAAAAAAATAGTAGTGAATAAAAGATTATAGTGTTTCGAATTTTCTGCATTTTTCTTTTTAATCTCTTTTTTTCTTCGAATTGATTCTTGGTCGCTATGAAGGACGGTGTGAGGCGCTGACTGCACTCGCGAGTGCGCTCTGCCTGGCTGTTTGCAGGAGGCGGGCGCGTTGGACGTCATGGGCGGACATCGTCGGTTGGGGGAGTGGGCTGAGGCGGAGATCCAAGCCGTTGCATTGCGCTCTCCAACCACTTCTGTCTCGCTCGCTCTGGCCGATGCAGGTGCGTGCCCCCTCTTCACCCCCACGCGCAGAAGCTGTTGCATCTGTTGGCAGTCTCTGACCGTCGCTCATATCGCCGAGTTTCCCATACGAAACTGAGTTCCAAGTAACATTGAAATACATTCGGTACCGCAAAAACGATAGGTAGAAGCGGCGCACAGCTTATTTAGAAATTAGAGAAGCTAAATGATTTGTATCGTGTCTCCTCACTTGCCTTGTCAACTAAACCCTTAACCTTGTCCACTCGCCGGGCAGCCCCATATGTACTGCGCCACGCCCTGTCGCACTGCCTGGCGCGCATCACCCCATCAACCGCCCAGCCCGGGCCGGTGGAGCGGGCAGGGCGCGACGAGCTGCACCGGATGGCGTCTCTCCTTGGAAACCTTGCGCTCTTGAAGGGGCAGTACGAGTTGGGACGTGGTTTCACTTTTTGCCGCGAGGCGCGTCTCCTCCTCAGTCGCCTCATCGACGCCTCTGGTGTGCCCCCATCGCCACACCCCCCTTCCATGACTCCAGTCAACAACACACACAGCACCGCATAGGACAATTCAACATTCCTACGTGTTACTGGACATTCAAATTGAGATAAATTGTAGGCAAAGTCATGGCTTATTGATAGTTTATGTGGCGTGTTGCAGTGCGATGCAAGTTGTTAACACTCCTTTAAAGAATGTCCCAACAATATTGCCCAGTCTTGGATGGTTACGCAAGTGTTTAGTGCTGGGTGTATGTTTGTGTGTGTGTGCGCGCGCGCGTGTGTGTGTGCGTGTGTGTGCGTTTTTTTGTGAGTGTGCGCGTTTGTGTGTATGTTTGTGTGTTTGTGTGTGCATGTTTGTGTATTTGTGTTGGTGCTTGTTTTGTGTGTGTGTGTGTGTGTGTGTGCGTGTGTGTGCGTGTGTGTGCGCTTTTTTGTGAGTGTGCGCGTTTACGTGTGTGTGCGCGTTTGGGTGTATGTTTGTGTGTGCGTGTGTGCGTGTTTGTGTATTTGTGTTGGTGCTTGTTTTGTGTGTGTGTATGTGTATGTGTGTGTGTGTGTGTGCGTGTGTGTGCGTGTGTGTGCGTCTTTTGTGAGTGTGCGCGTTTACGTGTGTGTGCGTGTTTGTGTGTGTGTTTGTGTGCGTGTGTGTTTGTGTGTACGTGTTTGTGTATTTGTATTGGTGCTTGTTTGTGTGTGCTTGTGTGTGTGTGCGCACGTGTGTTTGCTTGTGTGTGTTTTTGTATTTGTGTGTGTGCGTGTTTGTGCGTTTGCGTATGTGCGTGCATTTCTGTGCACGTGCTTGTGTGTGTGTGTGTGGATGCATGTGAGTGGGCTATTGTTTCATGAGAAGTCGATATTTTTGTTGATTTCCTTGCTCCGCTTATTTTGGGCTGTGCGGTCCGGTGGCAGGGGAAAGCAGCGGTGAGGAGGCGGGCGCCTTGGCGAGGGCTGTGTGCGAGGGAGATGAGACGCTGCGCTTCCTGGCCGCCAGCAATGCCACCCTGCAGCAGAACCCGGGGGCGCTTATCCGGGTGCGACGCCTCGCAATAGTTTGTCATCGACAACCAGTAACCCAAATTGCGCTGAAAACTTAAAATTGCCCCATTTTACTTCGCCTCTTAATGGACTGCACATCATTCCGTGCATCTCCTCGAGCTCTGCCCCCCCCCCTTCATCCTTTAAATCCTGTCCCTCAGAATAGTTTGGCTCCGTTAAATGGCGTGCTACCCGAAATAAGGTTTTACTCATATGTTTGCTCGGACCTTTTTTAACAATGCAAGTGCTTCTCTTTTATCATGAACGGCTCCAGTCCAATCCCTCGCCCCGCCACCCTCAACCCCAATCCCTTTCTTTTCTTACATTTTGATTGCATTATTATACACATTTATCACAAACAAATGTATTTATATACACAGTTTGTCATTGTATGCGCCGAGGATGATTTTTATTGCGCTGTATGTGATTGATTTATGCGCTCGTGTCGTCTGACTTCAAACCTCGACACTTATACCTCAGTGGGGGGTCGGTGTGGTGTGCATTTTTTTTTTGGGGGGGGGGGGGATTGGGAGTGGTGGTTGACGAAGCTTTGGGTTACCTGTGGCTGCAGGAGGCGCTGAGCTGTCCGGCGGGGAGCGCGCCACGACGGCACGCGGTGGAGCTTGTCACATCTGCCGCCTTTGACGCGAGCGATTTGACTTTCTGGCGCAATGCGCCGTCCGCTTTCCCGCCGCAGCGCATGTTGCTCCAGGTGCCTGACCCCCGTTGCACATGTTCCAACTCGGCTACCGTTGGCCCTCCTCGACTGTCCTTTCCCGATGATGAGCGACAAGTAGTTTGTCTTTTTATTATGATTTGCGTCCCAAAACCTATTCTGTTTCTTCCCAACGGATAAAGGTGCAAGAGAGACACGCGCGGCGCACTGACCATCTGGCCCAAACCCACGTGTTTCGATCAATCTTTCGCCGACCGCAGGGCCACACGGCACGCGTGCTGTGCGTGGCGGTGCTGCCGGACGGTGTCACATGCGTCAGCGGGTCAGAGGACAAGACCATCCGGGTGTGGGACCTCGAGAGTGGCGAGACGCTGCACACGCTGCGAGTATAAACCCCTCTTTCCCCCCATCCTTCCCCCGCCTCCCGTTTGTCACACAAGAACTATCTGTGGTTTGGAATTATTATGATTGACATAATGCGGGCGCAGTGGGAGAGCTTCGCGTTTACATTTAGGGTTTTGTTTGGGGTTTGTCGAGTATGCTTGTAGGGCGTGTTTCGATTTTATTGGGATTTGCGTGTAGGGCGTCATTATTGTCTGTATGAGTGCACACAAAACATGGTTCTGAAAATGGTCACCTCAAATCTGAACAAACGATCCATGGTTGTGCGGTTCGAGAGGATTGGCGCAACAAACCCTAAACTGCCGCGCTTCATTTCAGCTCATACCCGAGTCAGCCTACCTTCAGACGGAGGTTGTGTCGGAAGGGGAACAGGGCAAAGGGATCTTAGGGTATTAGAAGGTTAGGGTTATGCACAGTCGAATATTCTTTTCGGTGCGAGGGACACTCTTTGGTTGTGCCGTGGCGCGTATTGTTAGGCAGCGCACATACATTGAAACTAAAATCGTAAAACAATTGTTATTATATATCATAAAATTGTCACCGTAAAGGAAAAAGCTCGGTGAATCATGCGCTCATAAACATTTCATCATTGATTGATTGACGGCCGAGTGTGCCGTGTGCATTGTTCCACAACGCTGTTAGTCTACTAGCAACCCTGTTGGTTTGCCTCGAAATTATATTTATTTGTGAAATGTTTCACTCGCCCCTGATAAGGTAGCCCTCTGACAATTGGCCCATCGCACTCTCTGCAGCCCTTACTGTCCATCTACCTGCATCCCCTGCACCCCTCGGCCCCAACCGTGGCACAAGCGTCAATCGACTTTCCCCATCTGCAGCCTCGTCTCCCTTCAACCCTAAACCAGCTCTCGATTACACAACACACAGAAATCCTCAGAACAGTCTGTAGAAACATAATTAATAACCCAATCCAAAAATTACCGACGCCCTTCCTGTAACGGCACCACCCCACCTGACCACCCAAAGCTCCAGAGCCCGTCCTCCCCCTCATGTATTGATGTCCTCGCCACCCGTCCTTTGCTAGGTCAGACAAACCCTAGGTTGATTGTTGACTGACAGCATTGGGTGCCCTTTCGCGTGAATGTCTCGTCTGACGAAAGGGGCACACCCACAGCATCCGCGCGCTGGCCGCTACCTCAGACGGCCGTTGGCTTGCGAGCGGCGGGCAGGACGGCTGCGCGCGCGTGTGGGACCTTTTGGGGGGCGGCGGCGGTCTGGAGGTGTTACCGGTCGGCGCAGAGTGGGCCACTGCCGTGGCGTGGCTTCCAGATACCGCCCCCACCCTCACCGCCACCCTCGCCATCGCCACATCGTCCGGGGCCGTCCTGCTGTGGACGCCCGCGCTGACGGGCGACGTAGCGGCGCAAGAGAGCGCGAGGAACGCCGTGCGAGTGCTCAAGGCGAGACACGCCTTGCCATGCTGCTCCTCTTTAGGGACAACTTGCTTAAAACATTTTGAATTTTCTCGGTTTTCTTTCCTCACAAAATTATGCCACACAGCTTTTTTTGTCACGGGTGTCAGCGCGACTGCCGATTCCTCCTCCCTTCCCACATTGCTATGGATTCCTGACTTGGTTGTGCCTGCCGTGCCGGCGGTGGCAGGGGCACGAGGGGTGCGTGATGTGCCTGCAGCCGATGGCGGGTGGCCGCCTCGCATCTGGCTCGGCGGACCGGAGCATCATCATTTGGGACACAGGCAGTGGGAGGTGAGGAGCGCACCGCTCGTGTCTTGTGCCTGAGCGCCTTGATGCGTCTGTGACCCGACGTCTGGTTAACTTGTCGACCTATATTAGGTATTCCTGGCGACAGTGAAGTCTCGCTGCTCGTTGAGAAGTAACTGCGCGTCTTTAGTTTCCGAACCCCAATGTTATGGGTCGCTTGCGTTTTTGTCTGTGAAACAACTCTCCGGTATTGTTTGTTACACCTTGTATTAAGCATGTTAAGAACTAAATCGGTGAGTGTGTATTTATTTGTTTGTATTTATTTATGTGTGTGTATGTGTGTGTGTGCATTTTGTGTGTGTGTGTGTCTATTTATGTCTGTGTATGTTGTGTGTGTATGGGTGTGTGTGTGTGTGTGTGTCTGTATTTATTTGTTTGTATTTATTTCAGTGTCTGTTTATTTGTGTGTGTCTGTATGTGTGTGTGTCTGTATTTATTTGTGTGCGTGTGTGTGTGTGTGCGTGTGTGTGTGTGCGTGTGTGTGTGCGTGTGTGTGTTTATCTTTTTGTATTTATGTAGGTGTGTATATGTGTGTGTATTTATTTGTTTGTGTATGTGTGTGTATTTATTTGTTTGTATGTATGTTATGTGTGTATATTTATTTGTCAGTATTTATTTGTTTGTATTTATTTGCGTGTGTGTGTGTGTGTGTGTGTGTGTGTGTGTGTGTGTGTGTATTTGTGTATGTGTGTTGGAAGGGAGTGTATACACGCGGCACATGTTTTGGTGCGGGGAGTTTCTGGAGTTTCTGGAATAGTGGTTATCTGTTACGCGTGACTCGTATGAAGGTTCTCCTCTTTATCGGGTTCAACCGTGGCAAGAGGGGATACGGAGTCATCTGTGCCATATTTAAAGGCTTTCTCCCTTTCCTCCCTTTGTTAGGGTGTTAGCATACTGTCAGAGTTACATCGAAATCATGTAGATATTTCTTTTGGAATGGGTTGCTCATTCCGGAGCGTCGTTTCACAACTTTTTTTTTCATACTCACTCCCCTGTTTGAATTATTCATTGGTGATCATTGAGAAAAATACGATATTGATTGATTGTCGGTTTGTCAAATTCAAACGTGGCACACGGTCAGGATCCAGCACACCCTGCGGGGGCACGGCGATGCGGTGCGCGGCCTCACGCTGCTGCCGTGTGGCGATGATGAGACGGGGCGTGAGGCGGCGGTGGGACCTGCGGCGCGGCTGGTGAGCTGCTCCGCGGACGGCACTTTACGGTTGTGGGAGGCGGAGACGGGCTCCTGCCGCGCCATTCCGGCGCACAGCTCGTGGGTCAACAGGTACCCACCCACCCGCACACATCCCGCTCGCCCCCAAAACGGTCATGCCGAAAATACTGAAAATATGGGCGACACTGATATGAACAAATGTACATAATATGTTTGAAGTTTTTGTATATTCTTCTTTTATTTTCCCCAAAAATGTGGAATGGGTAATAAATGCGTTGGGAAAGGAAAAGGCGGCTTATTAGGTTGAGTGAACTGTGTGCTGTGATTTATACTCATTGTTTGCAAGAATCGATACAATAAAGGCGCAAAAAATATAGCAATGAAACCAGGAAGGCGCGCCTGAGTAATGTTCCTAACAAATGAAGAGTGTGTAAAGTTTAAATTTAGTCCCACTTAATAAGTAATAGGTTACTCATCTGTTACCCAATATATACTCCGCCACAGTCGCAAACCCTATTTCGTACAGTTTACCTTTGTAATCCAAAACTACGAAACGCGGCGAAAGCTTTGGTAGAGCCTTATTTTTGGCAGTTTTTACAACTCGACGCAATGTTAATGAAAGAGTTAAGGGTTTACTAGGGTTTGGACCAACTAGGTTACTTCCAAACCTTAATCCTGCCGTTCGCCCCCGTCGCCCCTCCCCATCCTATTTTTTGCCTTTCCGCGCAGTGTGGAGGCGCTGCGCGACGGGCGACTCGTGACTGCGAGCGACGACGAGAGCATCCGGGTGTGGTCGGAGTCGGGGGAGCTGCAGCACGTGCTCACAGGTGAAACAGGCACAGAGGGGCGACTCTCTCCAAACCATGCACCCCCCCCACCCGTTTCAACACATTCCTTCCTCCTCGAAATCCCACAAAGACTTTAAATTATGGAAACAAACGGAACCTGACACGCTCTACGTGCTCAGCCAAATTGTGAGAGAAATGAATTTGTGCTAATTTTAACAAAAAATGTATCGTTTAATTAGCTAAATTAAGTGAAATTTTGTCATGTTGGTGACATGAGAGCAGCAAAAAATCGGGAAACATGTTCAATGCGAGTAGTCATCGTAGGTCGAGTTTTGAAATATTTTTGAGGTCGCTGAAGTGATTGCATTGTTTGTTGTGGCGGCCATGATTATAGGGCACCAGCACTTTGTGCGACAGGTGGTGCGCTGCCGACGGACGGGACAACTGCTCAGCTGCGCCGACGACCACTCCCTCCGCCTCTGGGACGTCCCCAGCGACGGCGGCGGCGGCGCAGCGGCCACCCGCGAGCGCGCCCCCGGCCACAGCCGCCCCATCAACGCGGTGGCCCTCCTCCCCGACGGCCGCCTCGTCAGCGGCGGCTGCGACGGGCGCCTCCTCCTCTGGACTACAACAGGGCAGCTGCAAGCGGTGACTG
Source organism: Tetraselmis chui (assembly GCA_026401115.1). Classification (NCBI taxonomy): domain Eukaryota; kingdom Viridiplantae; phylum Chlorophyta; class Chlorodendrophyceae; order Chlorodendrales; family Chlorodendraceae; genus Tetraselmis; species Tetraselmis chui. Next base: position 56,082 of record JAPMLY010001599.1, read on the forward strand.
ACCCGCCAAAACACCCTCATCCCTCTCATCCCTCCCCTTGTTCACATCGACTTTGCCACACACTATTTCAGCTAACGGCTCACGATTTGTTGAAACCCTGCATATCCTACACCCAAATGTTTTAGGATTTGAATAGGGTTTATGGTTACGGTTACAACCCCAAAACAGTTATTGCCCCACATTTTTCCGCTCATTCACCTTTTGTTCCGTGTGTTCACACCTTTGGCCTTTGATTAGTTCCTTTGTTCCCTCGCTCGTCCGTTTTTCGTTGAATGTTTTCAGTTATTTCGCAGCTGTTATACTTAGTTATTGCTGAGTATGGGTTGTGTTGTTCGCTGCATTGATGGCCGTGACGTGGGGCGCCCTGTTGTTGCCCTGTCCGGTGATCAGGAGTGGGGCGCTGTGGAGGTTGATGGCTGGGTGACGGCTTTGCTGCCGCTGGGCGCCGCCCTCCTGGCCGTTGCGTCATACAAGCTCATCCACGTGTGGGACGTTACCTCGGCGGAGCGGGTGGCAGTGTTGGAGGGGCACACGGTAGGCAGGGGCGGGCGGTTTGAGGGATGAATGAGGGCGCGATTGGCGCACAGCGGGGACTGACAACAGCGAGTGGCATGCATCTCCGTTAACTTTGCAACTGCATTGAAATTAAATTGCATTTATATTTGCATTTAGTATAGTACCATTATCCTTTTATTCCCTTATCGAATGTACATTATAAACTGAATGGCGACCATAACTTAACTCAGTGACCAGTTTCAATTGAACTTCCCGAATAGGTTGGGCATTGTGCGGGGGTTATTCATATGTCGCCTTGCGTGAGTCGTCTGCCTCGCTTATTAAACAAAAATAGTTTTCAGCCTTTCCACTGTCCGCGATATCTGTTTCGCACTTCTGAGCGTCGATTTTTGAGTGGCGACTGTCATTCTGTCGGCAGGCGATGGTGACAAGCCTGGCGGTTCTCCCCGACGGACGACTCCTGAGCGGCTCCACCGATGAAGATCTCCGCCTGTGGGACATGACGACATTCACCTGCGCTCGCCGCTTTAAGGTCGGTCAGTGGCTGCGCTCCCTAGCCTACCTGAAAATCGCGCACACACACTCACACACGCATACACACACACACACTCTCTCTCTCTCTCTCTCTCTCTCTCTCTCTCTCTCTCTCTCTCTCTCTCTCTCTCTCTCTCTCTCTCTCTCTCTCTCTCTCTCTCTCTCTCTCTCTCTCTCTCTCTCTCTCTCTCTCTCTCTCTCTCTCTCTCTCTCTCTCTCTCTCTCTCTCTCTCTCTCTCTCTCTCTCACACACACACAGACACACACACACTCACACGCACGCACGCACGCACGCACGCACGCACGCACAAACTCATACATATCTATCCACTCACCCACACTCTCACACAAACACACATACGCACACGCACGCACGCACAAACTCATACATATCCACTCACCCACACACACACACAAACACACACATACGCACAGACACACACACACATACATACGCACACACACGCACACACACACACACACACACACACACACACACACACACACACACACACACACACACACACACACACACACACACGTTAGGCTGTGCATTGCGCCGCCCAATCGTACGTACTACCCAAGAATGTATTTGGAGAGCTGGTAGCCACATCAGGCGGGAAATTAAAGTTTACAGGGAATTTTTTGAATTTGTATTAAATTGCCCAGCTTCTGATGCCTCGTGAGGTGATCGACCACTGTGACCGCTGCCTCGTCCGCAGGGCCAGGTGGAGGTGCCCGGTATCCGCAACTACTGGCGCGACCACCGTGTCCATGCCGTGGCGGTGCTACCCGCCGGGTCGGGGTGGGCTGCCAACAACCGCACGCTGGTCGCGAGCGGCGCCAGCGACACGACCATACGACTGTGGAATGCCGATGACGACGAAGATGTGCCGGTGACCGTCCTCCATGGTCACTCGGGCGCCGTCCTCGCGCTGGCTTCCGTGCGCGGCGGGGCACTGCTTGTGTCGGGGTCCGAGGACAACACGGTCAGGGTTTGGCAGCCTGGGGCGCTCAAGGCAGTGTCCGTTCTGGAGGGGCACGGCGGGTGGGTGAACTGCCTGGCCATCAGCCCGGACCAGGCCCTCCTGGCGACGGGGTCCGATGACAAGACGGTTCGGGTGTGGGACACGGCGACGTGGACGGAGGTGAGGGTGCTGCGGGGGCACTCTGGTAAGGTGCGATCCCCGATTCATTTCGACTGCACGTAGTAACTGTTTGCTGTGGGTTTAAGTTATCATTGTCAGGCTTGGCTCGGTTGGGTCACTCACGTGTCGAAGATGAGTTGAGGCAGTCGTGGCAGGGAAAAGATGCTCGAAACTTACGGTTGGTTTGCATGCGGACACGATGTTTGGGTGTTTGGCGTGAATGTGAAATTAATACGCGCCTGAAGCGTTTTGTTTGTTCTTTTTCTGTGATTCGTTCGATTGTATGTTCGCTGAGTGCTTTGTGCTGTTTGAATCGTTTAATCGGCATGGGCTGTGCGCTGTCTCCGTCGCTCAGTTGTTTTGTTTCGGTACTAATTTCTGCAAACTGGCAACCCAAGCGTCTCTGGGAAAGAGTGGTTTAGTGGTTGTGGCTGTATGTTGTGTCGAGGGGAGAGATTTTATTTATCGCATATTTTCGGCACGGCCTATTGCGCAGTGTGTTTAGTTACACAACAATAAATTCGTATCCGTTTCCGCCCCCGACCTCAGAAACGAAGTGGTCGGTGTTCCGCTCCTGTCGGTTGCATATGAGGCTGTGCCCAGCGAAATGGCGGCTGGGGATTGTGAATTATAGCAGCATCAAAAGCAATGGCTGAGCGAAAGTGTGAACACATTGGAAAGTAAGTTAATGGGCACTTGATTAAGTAAAACGTCTCACCATCGTTTAGCTGGCGCATGCTTCCGTTTTCGATACGGTGAGTCACTTATACTCTGCGATTGATTGCATGGAACCGACGGTGAAGTGGGGGAAAAGCAGGCGTGAACTCAGTGTTTAGCTTGCCTCGTACCGACAATGATTGGGTCTCCGCATTGTTTGACTTGGTAGGTAAACGCGCTGGCGGCAGTCGAGGACGGCCGCATCCTGAGCGGCGGAGCCGACATGTGTCTTTTCCTGTGGAGCCCACACGCCGCGGCGCCCGCCTGCCTTCATGCCGCGCCGTCTCTTGTCAAGTTTGTGGATATGGCACCCGCGGCGGTGCTGTCCCTACTACCTGCACCCCGCTGATGAAGGCGGTGCCGCCAATGTCATTTAGTCTGCGTTGACGGAGTAAGTCAGTGCTCACGCGGTCTATCACAGCCAATGCGGGGTGTGTCAACCGACGTTGAGCCTTTTGAGTTTAATAATGTGCCAACGATGATCGAGTGCATGCAAGTGTGTGTCGTGCCTGAATGTCAATGTGTTAACGTGCATTTATCGTTATATTTTTCCCATTTCTTCTCAAAAGGGCATGGCTCCGAAGGTGTGTCATGCCAACCGCATAAGTAGATACAAAAATCTTGTCCTCGAGTATCGACGCTATCAGCTGACGGTGCATAAAAAACTATTCCGTTTGAGTTAAACGCAACCACTTGACAATGCGAAATAATGAGAGTAATTGTTTCTCTTACTTCGAGTATCGATGTGTTAGTTTTAACTCTCATCGTTGGCGGATCCTTGTCATTAGCATGGGTATTCCAATGCGGAACTCTACTTGTTTTTGCAGTCAGGTCGCAATGTCGATAAAACGGTCGCTCATCTTTCGTCCATTCGCGCAACAATCTGGTCGAGCATCCGGGCGCAAGCCCTTGCCATGGATGCAAGGAATGGCTGTTGCAACATTGACGCATGGAAACGCAGCCGCTATCAAGTAGCCCACGCATGCCCGAGCCTGGCTGATGTGGTTGTCCGTGCGCTGACATTGCAACACTCCCACTGTATACCCTCCGCCACCACTGCCACCTTCCTCGCAGCAGTGCCCCACCCACACGTACCAACCCAAGACTGTGGCACTTTTTTCATTTAATGTAAACGGCGTGTATTAGGCGAATAATTGAGTGTGTGATAACCACCACAACATGAAAGACAGTTGTGGACAGGAGAGCCCCCTCTGGCCCTGCTATGTCATGTATGCTTTTGGAGGACTCTTTTGAAGGCGATGGATGCAATGCGTGGTGTTAATATGAGCGCAGAGTTCACGAATGTCATTGGAAGCAAATCAATCCCCGAACATGTTGTAACCTGTTGCAGCTACTTAAAACAACGCAATCAGCGCGACAGTCCTGAACAACTGCTATTAATCAACTGCTGTCCTCTGCCGCGTTGACGTGTCACCCAACATTGGGCAGGGCGGCGCGGATCCTGTCCCCTATCTGGTTGGCGGCACTCACGCTCTGCTCCCGGACGATGCTCACGCTGAGGCCAGAGCCCGTGACGCCGTCACCCATGGATATCCGCACACTGGTGCCCGACTTCCTGCGCGTGGCGAACATGTCGAGCTGTTCCTGTAGGCTGGTGCCTGCTTGCGTCTCCATCATGCGCATCAGGGCCAGCAGCTCACCCTGCGTCTCGACAGGGCAGTTGGTGAGCATGGGGATGAGCGCGCGCACCATGTCTTCGGGGTACCGCGTGTTGACGCGGCCGCTCAGCTCCCAAAACTTTTGGAGCGCGTCCGTGGCGCCCACGACGTCATTGTAGAGCCAGAAGGGACGGCAAGAGACGCAGCGCTTCAGGTGCCAGCGGCGGAGGTCCATAAAGTAGCGCTCCTCCGACGCCGGCTGAGCGACGTGGCCATACACTGCGATGCGAAGCCTCGACACGCGCACGCCTTCCTGTGACTGCGGCGGCGCCACCGTTGGCTGCGTCAAAATGGCGGTCTTGCTGCACGCGCAAAATTCCTGCACCGTCCACCCGCGCTGCGCGGGCAGAACAATCAATCGGGTGTCAGTGCCTGGGAACCACATAACGGGAAAAGGTTGTAATGTCCGGGAAGGGGGGGGGGGGGGGGGGGGGGGGGGGGGGGGGGGGTCGATTGACATTAATAACGTACGTTACAACGTCGGCCTCACATCTTACATCCGCATGCCCTAAAAATGACCCCTCACGCCCTCAAACAACAATAGAGGTCTACGATTATATCCACGAACCAACACACAACCTGAGAATATGTGTGTGTGTGCGTGTGTGACAGAGAGAGTGTGTGTGCATTTGACAATGTGTGCATGTGTGTGTGAGGACTAGATAGAGATTTAGACAAGAAAGGGAAAGGGAGGAATAAACTTGTCTTGCGTGCGTGTGTGTTAAGGAATGCGAGATTTTATGTGTCTGGAACAGGGAAAACATACCTCGTGCGAGCGAGAGAGAAAGATTGATTGTTTATTTGTGCGAGAATGGAGATATGTACGAGAGAGAAGAGGGATGCGTCAGTGCGAGATTGAGAAAAAGAATGTGCATGTGTGAGACAGATTGTGCGAGCGTATGTGAGGGCAAGAAACACTGTACGCAAGCGCTTGCGAAAGGATAATGATATTGGCGTGTGTGTGTGTGTGTGCGCGAGTGATTGTGCGTGTTAAAAAAAAAAGTGCTTGAGATAATGAGTGGTGCGCGTGTGATTGTGCATGTTCGTGAGAAATAGGTGTGTGTGTGTGAATGGCGAGACTGCGCAAGAGAAATTGTGGGTTTGTATGTGCGAGAGCGGGAGTTTATGCACGCGCGTTTGTGTGTGTGTGAGAGAAAGACAGGTGGGGGGGGGGGGGGTAGAAAGAAAGACAGCAGAGATAAAGTACTGCTATGGACTTTGCCAATGCATATGAGACTTCTTACAAGTGGGCCACGTTAATAGCGGCGTTGTTTCAACGATGGTCATTTAAGTTTTAAACTTGCGTTATGGCTCACGCCCCCCAACGATATGTGGTTCCCAGGTCAGGGCTTGGCCAACGCTGAAGATTGTAAGCGGAAAACGGGTTTTTTTGAAAGCATCTTTGGCGGCGCAATAAGAGGCCAGGTCGCCCTAATATAAAATATTCTTACAAGAAAAAAAGTGGAAACCACAAAGCAAAAAGGAAAAAAGGTTACCATAATTGATAAAGAATCTATTACAAAGGAAGTAGTGGAATCCACAGAGCAAAGGAGAAAAGAAAGCAGGCACAGAAGCCTAAGCCCTCGGAGCAGGAAGGCAGGCAACAGCAGCTGCGCCACCCTCCTGCAATGATAATGGTGGGTGGCGGCCTGGCGGGTGTTGGGGTGGGGCCGCGTGTAATTTAAATTTGATACTTGTCCGTGTCGAGTTTGCACCCGCCCTCGCTTCACCACGTACAGGTACGGGTACCTTTAGAGCTATTTGTTGAGCGCACTACGGAGCATGTGAAGCGCCAAGATGGATATTACTTACTTACAGAATGTAAGTAACTGAATGGTCATGTCACTTTGTACGATGGTACGGTGCCATTGCCTGGATCCGTATTCTAAAATAGTAAATAATTAAAAAATATATACAAGAAAGGAAGTGAAAAACACAAAGCAAAAACGAGCAAACCCCAGAGGCCAAATAATAATAAATAAATTGTACAGGTAAACAACGTACATTGATAGTAACATGATATCACGTACAGCGTACAGGTACATATCCCGGGGGCGCGAAGAAAACGTACATTTACAACTCTCTTACTAACTATCGCTCATTGTTTTCTACCTGCTAGCTAAGAGTTCAAAGTGGACATTTTTTTTTGTCCCGCGAGCCGTGTACCGGCCGAGCCGTGTTCCTACGAGCCGTGTACTTTCTTCTAATGTGAATATCGGCTTAAGAGTTCAAAGTGGACATACTTACAAGAAGCACCACAGAAACGAACAATTTGGCTTTATATCTCATCTTTCGCGGATCTTGGCAGAGTTCATTTTTTTTGACTAATTTGGCTTTGGGCTCAAAGTTGGAAGGAAATACGGGCATCATTGATGACTCTCTGCGGTGCCCGTCTTAAATCCTTGCTTTAACTACTTGATTTTGATGAGTGGCATCACTGGCATCCATCCTACATGTACTACACACATTGGAATCTCGACAATTGTTGCGCCATGAGGGAGCTCAAGAGTCAAGGCCATCACTCATCATCCCGCTCATCACTTATCTTAATCATCATCATTAATTTCATCGGTACGGTCACTGGCGGATCCAAACCAAACGCCAGCAGCAGTAATCGTTATATTACACCCTGAATCCTTGATGATCCTTAGATACACAGCTTAACATCTCATCTGTCGCGGATGGTGGCAAAGTTCCTTAGATACACCCACGCTGATTTGCAATAAACGAGTTCGTCACCGACGATACGGACTGGAACAACACTATCATCGCTAAAACATACCAGCGTAGTAATAAGAACATAAGGAAGTAAAATCAAACGTACAATACCCGTGGAGAGAATAAGTAAGGATGCAAAGTTACATGTACGAATGTGGTACGGAGAAACGGGTTTCCGGCATTTCTTTTTCTTATAAGAAATTTTTCAATGATGATCCAAAGTCGCGTGATAAATCGATTTCAGCAGATTACTTACAGTGGAGGCAAATTAAAATGCGAAACAGGCAGACGCGGCAAGAGCAGACAAAGATTATAATTGGCTTATTCGGAGCGACCTTCAAAGAAGCAAGTGAATTAAATACACACTTCCCACAGTAACGTTACTAAATGATATCCCCCCCTGCTTTTCCATGTCTACGTTCTTGTCGTGCATAATGTAATCAAATGCTCAATTGATATTAGCGCTTGGGTGGTCGATTTTTGCTGCAGTCTGTCAACATCTCGCTGATGCATTGTTAATTAGAACCAAGGCGATAGCGACAGACACGCGGAGAGGGAAAGGATGAAGACAAAAATGAGGGGAGTAAACTACTGTGGAAAAGCAGCATCATATTTGTATCCGTCTGAATGTTTTTTATTGTATAAAGCCGCAGTAATCCAATGCTCAGAAATAATAAGAGCATATCATAAACGTACAAAAGCTGCTTGTGCAGGTACATCAGCGGGTGGAAGCTGAGAGAAGATTCTGCGGTAGAGGATCACGATGAGGACAGAGACGTTCAAAGTTCAGAGTTCAGACATGCAGATCAATGCAAATCAATTATAAAGAAAGTAGTGGGATCCACCAGCAAAGAAGAACAGGAAACAGGCATAGAAGCCTAAGCCCAGATCGCAAAGACTCGACCGGCAGACTTATCGATGCTAGTGAACCTGTTTATATTATTGCGCAATTATTTAACATAGGCAAATCCATGAAAATCTGTAAATATCCACATATCTCCGCCTAATCAAAACTTATTTGAAATCGCTTCAGCTGGATTCATTTTTAACAAGTATCATCGCAAGATTTTCGTGATACAGACCAAATACGATAGTGTTGTGTTGTTGCTGGCGGTATCCAGTGCGTTCTTTGTAAAAAGATTATTACAGATGGATGTTGATTAATTAATGTTTAATGTTGCACCCTGCGGGTAGAGGTACCTCAAAACTTTCGAGAAAATTGGCAAGACGAAGGAGCAGAGTTGTGTGTGTGTGTGTGTGTGTGTGTGTGTGTGTGTGTGTGTGTGTGTGTGTGTGTGTGTGTGTGTGTGTGTGTGTGTGTGTGGGTGGGTGTGTGTGTGTGTGTGTGTGTGTGTGGGTGTGTATGTGTGTCCGTTACCTGATGATACCTGCTGCCCTCCGGTTCACATGAGCGCAGCACCAGTGTACAACCGGATGAGGCATAGACGGCCATCATGCGCGACAGCAGTGTGTCCTGCAGTCCACACGGCCGCTGCACTACACTCATCTTGTCGATCCATACATCTACACCCAGACAAGCAGGCAACAACAGCACATAAATCAGCCCACAGGGTGTGGAATAGAAAACAGGGCAAAGCGCGGTTGATTGAGCTCTGGCAATGTGTGGCCCACATCGACAGGTGGACTGAGACAGGGCATCCACAAGGCTCTGCATCTGCCATGTCGACATGTTGATGCTCCTCCCAGCCGCGATGTCCTCTCGCTCGTCCTGCCATCGGTAGCTAACGCTCATCGTGTCCGCCATGCGCTCCAGTGTGGCTTTGTACGTTCGCACCGGGCTCGGGGACGGCTGATTGTACCGCATCACGTGGGAAACAGCTTTGAACAGGTCGTTGGCGTCCACCACCAGCCCAAAGGCCTCCCCCGTCTCCTCCAACACCTCGAAGTCGGCGTCCTCGTCGCGTGCGAGCAGAAAGATGGCGATGGCTGCGAAGCGCAACGCCCACATTATTGCCATCATGGCCGGTATGTGGAGGTACATGTCGAAGGTCTCTTTCTGCGTGAACAGCGTCCCGATGATAATTAGCATCGCAATCTTCTGGAACCGGGCGCTGCTCTCTCGCAGCACCACCAAGCTGCGCAGCCAGCTACACACAGCGAAACGGCAGACGCCCTTTGAGCGCGTGAGCTCGTCGCGCTGGTAGTGTGACATGCCGTGACGGGGGCTCGGGGCGCCGAGCGGAACGTGAAGCCAAATGAGGAAGATGGCCTGGTAGATGGCGCCGGCGCAGTTGGCGAAGAACACAACGTGTTGGCTGACGGGGTAAACGGTGGGGTCCAGGAGGGCGTACTTGAGCACAATGGCAAATGTGAGGATGACTGGCGGGATGAGCGCGACGTGGAGGTGGCGCAAGCGGCCCAGTCGCCACTCGCGTGTCTGCAGGATGGCTTCCGCCGTGACGGGGCTCCACAGTGAGCGAGGCAATAGAGTGAGGGTGATGACGCCGTAGAGCAGCATGCTGATGTTGAAGCCCAGCGCGATGACGTCTCCGTGCCATGTGACCATGCACATGTTCAGTCCCGCCTCGCAAATAACTCCCTCGGGGTCGCTGTTAGCCACGGGGTCACCCGAAACCAGAGCGACGATGTTGCCGGTGATGGAGGTCGCACTGAGGACGATGACGAAGGGGGCGACCAGTTTGCCTGTGTTACGCACTGTAACGGCGGTCTGTGCAAAAATATCGTGCGAGGCGGCTGCGGTCCAGTGAGATGTGGGTAGCGCGGACGACTTTTCCTTCGTCCCTCGCCCCTGTTGATGCGGGTGGACTATGTCGATGGATGTGGTCGCCTGCTACGCAGTACAAATGTATGTGTGTGGCTCAGAGATCAACGCATCACTCGCATTCTTAATGTATATATACGCCCATTATTACTGAAAGCAGCCCATGCACTGACTCAAACCTTTTAAACAATATTTATCTTCGCTTTATCTTTTGTCTGAACTTATTTGTCACAAGATAAACAGCAGGTGAATGATCTCGAGATCCCCGTTCATGACAGGCCCATTCCTGCAGCCAACATGGAGTAATTAGCCTGTCGCGGCGGAAGGCTTGCTGCCTTGTAGTATCGAGGATAGCAGCGAAAACTGCGCCATCTATCGCTGTCGACAAATCATTTCCAAATTTCATGAATCGTTATATTTGTAATCCTGGCATAATTTCCGGAACGCTGCACCGGAATTACCGGCATCAGTAAACGAATAAAAGAATAACACAGCAAAATCATTGACAGTTCAACGGATAAAGCTTATTCAATTTTCATGATATCTTTTAATCAATCAGGATTCCGCAATATGCTCCAAGTTTCTGTAGCATCCCATTATTGTCAGTCCACAAGTACCACTAAGTCCCGACCTCTTCACTATTGAGCAGTGCTGTGGGAGCCCGCACATTTTGTGCCTCCGACGACGTTGTTACGTTGCTCGAGCTCCTAACAGCTCGACTTAGGCGCATAATGGAAGTGACCTGGCGGGAAAATAGGTACATAAGCACCAGATAGGACACCAAGAAGTTGGCGGTCTCGATCAGCTGCACGATGCGCGCCACCGGCGAGTCACAGTTCCCCGGCTCGCCGGCCCAGTACAGCTCACACGGAGAGAAGAAGAGAGCGATGACCCAGGCCACCACCGTCAAGGCAATCGCCCAGATGGCAACGAAGGTGATCATACGACGTTCGTGTGTTCCCGATGTCCGCAATGACTTGCGCACATCAAACTCGGGATGCGCCAGCCAAGTAAGAGTAACCTATACATACAAGCAGATGGACACAGAAATGGACGACGGCACCAGACTGCTATCACCGCAACTCATTCAGTTTTCAAGACACCCAGGTACCAGTATCGCCAAGGACCAAAGTAGCGGAGAGATGATGTTGAACAAAGTCAATAGCAAGTAAATATAGTACAGCCAGATGCAGTCTCGCAGACGGGCATACTGTGTCTTCAGTATTTCTTACTTGATAAATGAAATAATAACGGCAGCAGACACTAGCGACAGACGAGTGCGGATAGAAAATTAATCCTACAAAAATAATTATGTAGCAATTGGAAGAAAAGCAGTTGAAACCGCCAAACAAGAAAGAAAAAATCGAAGGTCGCGAGGCAGGAATGCAAAGCATATGCATCATCATGCAACAGCATCAGCACTCGACAGTTTATAGCTCCACTCGACATGATGCTGGTGGCGGGGGCTGTCGGGTGACAGAACAGAATGCCAGATGGGGCACGAATGCCAGAAACGAACTAGGCCCTTACTCGACCATGCCCTTTCTCCAGCCGTTTCTGCCGAGGAATCCCCCCGTAGGGAGTTCCGTCAGGCTGCTGGTGCTGTAGGCGTCCTCGAGGAGCGATTGCAGTATCAGAACCTTCAACAGTTCCCATGGCCTGCACCGTACAAGGTGATGAAGTGGGCATCGTGTTATTGCAGTCGGGGCCGTAAGCAAAATACTGCTGCTGCTGCTGCTAACCCCAGGGAATGTCGTCAAACAAGCCATCCGTGACGTCAGAAGTGGTGATACTGGATGGCTATAGTAGGGGGCGCACCATCTCAAATTTCCGACTGAGATTGATAATTGAACTTGAGCTACGAGTAATAGAGGGGTGATACCGATAGTCTTACTTCGCCGCAGCCGGAGATGGTGCGCTCACAGTGAGCGAGCAAGGACGAACCGAGGACGATGACGCCGCGCATAAAACAGATACGACTATGCACAAGCCTATCGTGTACACGCTATAGCTCACTTCGGCGTAGTCAAAATACTTGAATTCCTTCGTCCGCCATGCATAACTATACTTTGCATCAAGGCGAGAGGAGGGTGGGCGTGTGCTCGCGTCAGAAATGGAGACAAAGACAAGAAACAACTGCACCAAAAGAAACTACGAGCGCAAGGAGCGACAGGTGTGCGCCATATCATAATAATAATAGTACCTGTTAGGGTTTTGTCATTTCTGTCGCATTACTGTCCGTATCATCAAAGGAATTGGGCAACTCAAAATCTGGAAATAGGGCAATATTATATTTAAAAAACAATTACAGCAATATTCAAATTAGTAAATTTTTTACAAGACTAAGCAGTGGGAACCACCAAGCAAAAAGAAGAGAGGAGGAAAAAACTAAGCCCGGGGAATAACAGGAAGGCATGCCACAGCATCAGCACTGCCCTCCTGTGAAGCGTCGCGAGGATAGGAACCTAAAGTACCATGAAGAGCAACAGAAAGACGTTGCATAAGTTCTCGCCGCACATCCCCCACAAACCGCCGAAAAGGAACATAAGTAGTTCGACGAAAGAGATGTTGCATGGGGACATAAGTGTCTGAACGCAAAGAACGAGAGTCATTAGCACCCATGCCAAGGAAGCGACGAAATGCCACCAGAATAGCTAGGCGATCAACCAACTTAACCGGCATAGGCGCCAACCGCCCCCCATCCTCCATAGCGAAGGGACAGTAGTCACGGACCAACGAAACTGAAGGCGTGCGAAGCAAAGCGGAAGTACAGAGGTCCGCATGAGGAACATTGGTGTTCGTGCGAGCACTTGTGACCGTCACATCAACAACACATGACGGTGTGGAGCCATGAAGTCTAACCAAATACGGCGGCCCTCCAACCGCAAATCCCGCCCCTTAGTAGCCCCCGCTTTAAGCATTAACTCTTCAAGCACGTGGGCAATCCAATCGTGGAGATGAATGACGTATCAAGAGCACGGGAACCGGAGGGTTTTCATTAGAATAGCGATTGTGGAACGTTCACCCGACATAGAGGTGCCCGATACCGTCGACGAAGATCTAGACCCACGAGACTCCGAGGAAGCCGCATTGCACCGAGGGCACTTCCGAACATGAGAGGCGCGCTCCGCGGTGAGGCCAAGCCCCCGGTGCGCTGCCATCGTTTAACACTCGGATAGCACCTTGAAACTGGACTCATGTGAAGCGAAAAAGAGAGCCAAAGCCCCGCGTCCCGTACCCGAAATCACCCTCATATAGTCCGGTGAGGAAGGTCTGCAGAACGCCAAGAGGTCAAGGTAGGTCCGGGCACGAAGAATTCACGAAATACCCCGTTGAATGTGGCCCCCGGAATCCCCCGAGCGAGTGAGAGCATATGGTGTCGGGAGTTGTAGGCAAGTCAATTGGGTAGCATGCGCCCAGCAATACTCAATATTGTTTTGGTTGCCGACATGGCACGACCATTTAATCATATATGAACTATGAAGGGTAATTAATACCCGTACGTAGAAGGTGCCGGTGTGGGTTGACTTGCAAAACCCATATCCCAAGGGCGCAACAACAAAAAAGCGAACAGGTACAGGTGCAAGTACGTAGCAAACGGGAATGCCTTCTCTTGCCACGGCGCTCTTCACCCGCGCCATGGGTTGCAAGCGTCTCCGTGCTAACTTCCTCGAGCGGCGCGTGAGGCGCCGCTCGGTGCCTCCACGTGTTGCATTCTTGGCGTTGCCTAGGAATTTCCTTAGTTTGATCTGCTAGGTTTGTGCACAATGTAGTGTTCCCTTTGGTCGTGCTATGGATTCCGTGATCCTCTTGTCACTCTTGTCCTTTTGTTTCCCCTCCCTTTTTCCCTGTCCGCGCTCATGTTGTTCTTCTTGTAATCAGGCAAGATGCAGACTGGCTTCCCGCCAATAATATAATAGCGAAGCAGGGGCGGTGGCATATTGTATTACAGGCCTGTATGTCAGTACACGTTCCCGTACATGCGCGATCGCGGGCGGGTCTTGGTCCCATGCTCATCCGTAGCATCCACGTACTCGCGCGCGACCGCGCGCGAAAGATGTACCCGCGAAGATTGACACAAAGCGCCCAACAGCCGGCCAGTCAATACATTGCGACATACAATCACTACATAGAGTACAATTACACTGAGGATACCGACATTTCAGGCGGTAGTACTTGGCAGCGCGCCGGGTTGCCAAAGTACGGGATGCGGGTTTTGAGCCCCCGGGCGCCGGGACGATGTGGCGAAGGGCCATTATTAAGCTCATTATTTCCCAAGCACAGGTACAGGTACCTGTAGGCTGTAGGTACCTGTAGCGACCAATGTATTTAAAATAGTTGCAGCTCCGGCTTTGTTTATTGGACCTGCACATCCCAAATTAGCACTATTTTTTACAAGAAAATGCAGTGGCGGCCACCAAGCAAAAAAGAAGAAAGGAGGAATAAACATAAGCCCGAGGACCAGGAAGGCATGCCACAGCACCAGCACTGCACATCCCAAATGATCTCATTGTGGAAATTGTGCTTCTGCGTTTTCCGTGCTTCGCGGGGTTACGATGTACAATCGAAAGCCATGTTCCTTGGGCTCGGGTCACGCCTTTCATGTTTCCATGGGACTTATTTGTGTTGAATTAATATCCCCCCTTGTACATTTTACTTTTTAATCAAAAAAATTATAAGTAAATTGTTCCATTAGCAACCTAGATGCCTTTTTCGCTACGGGAAGGGTACTACCTGGACGTGGGGAGAATAATAAATTCCTGTTGCTGATATCGCTACTAACAATATAAATAATGAGGTGAGGTGACGTCTTTCTGCTGCTCTTCATGGCACTCTGGATTCCCATCTCCGCGACGCTTTTCAGGAGGGCAGTGCTGGTGCTGTGGCATGCCTTCCTGTTCCTCGGGCTTAGGTTTTTTCCTCCTTTCTTCTTTTTGGTTGGTGGCCTCCACTGCTTTTTCTTGTAAGATTTTTCTTTTTTTTTAATAATGAGGTGAGGACGGAACGGAAGACAGCCCTGAATAAAACGGGAGAGTGAAAAAAACATGGCGGCGCGGTACGGTACGGCACCTGACGCACATATTGTCCATAAAGAAAAACGTACAACAAACATTTAATCTTGATCTCACGCTCCCCACAGGAGTCCGGAGCTCTGGACATGCGATATGTCGTTCCCCGCAACCGAGCCGTGAGCATGTGCCCCTTTCATTGTCTCACGAAGTCACACAAGGCGACTCCCATCTGACCCATGAACAACCCATTGTAATAGAGTCGAGAAGCATAAAGTTGGCCGTCATTCCGTATTGTGAGTAGAGTGGAATTAAAGTGAGTAATGAGGACGAGGTTGTTGAATTGTTCCGACAAATTCCCAATAAATTGTTTGAACAACACATGTCGTTTTGAGTGACACACGCGGGCATTGCGCAAACGCTCAAGTGTGACGAGTACAGTCCTGCAACAGTACATTGCAAGACATTGTACAAGTACTCGTTACGGATTCCAATTCGTGCTTTTCCACAGGACGGACGTATACTCGTGGGTACGTCGCTACTGCAATATTGTAAGGGTGCTGATGCTACAGTACGACCAGTACCTCCCGGTACGTACAGATATGCATAATTAATCTAACCAGCCAGATGACGCGCCAGAACGAGCTCTTCGATGCAGAAGGAGCCGCGTCGTGAAACCCAATGCTAGGCAGGCCGCGTCTCGAGGCAGATGACGACGGTTAGACAGCCCTAACGCCTGACACGTAAGCGTAGCTTGCAGGCGTAATTAGTCTGGGCTGAAACCTATTTAAGCCCAGTGCAGTAGGGGGAGGTGACAGAACCATTTAACAATTCCATTGTTCACTTACAACATCTACTGCCAAAGTACAGCAGTGAAACATCTTACACCATTGCCTCTCGACAACATCATTTTGCCATCTTGCAACAACAGAACTAGACAGACTAGAACAGATCTGTGCTAGCGTTTAGCTTTCAGAGGCTAACCGCCACACTGGTTTCGGAGCTCTTTGGTCGACGCACGCTTTCGTTGCTCATTGATTCGCTCGACGTTGCTTGACTAAGTTGAGATGGCTTCTCTAGGACCCGGACATTACGTGGTGTTGGTAATTCACGTTGGAGGAACTAAACCGTCGGACTTGAAGTTGGTGTTTTAGCGTGAGCCTCGTTCTGGCAAAACTTGGTTCCCACCTGGCTATGTTTTACCTAACGAAGAGCCTGTCGACGCTGCTGTTCGCGAGTTACACGAGGAGACCGGTCTTGTTTTGACACCGGATGATTTGACATTGTTGAGTGGTGAACCTGTTGTTGTTACGCTTCCTCAAGGACGACAGCTTGTCTACGTGTACTCGGCTTCTATACCTGTCATGTTTGCTACGAACAACTTACGCACACCTGCTCAGGTTGAACAGGCTGTTTTAGCACAGTCGACAGTTAATCCGGATGGCACTTACGTCGTCCCGGAAACGATCAACATCGACGGTCTGACACTTACGCCCGCACAGAAGGGATTACTTCGTGCTGAGAAGCACAAGAGTGAGTTACTTCACTTTGGCTACGTGACTCAATGGGAACTCTTTTTCCGAGCAATCCGTCAACACGTTCTAGTTCTGTTTGATGACGCGTCTATCCCGAGACAGTTCCACATGTACTCCCGGTTTACAACGGTCGACTCTGGTTCTGTCTGACTGCTGATTCGTGGACACATCAATCGACTGACTGGTGAAGGACCTACGGATTTACGTGTGGGAATGCCTATGCCTACACATAACTTAGCCGGACTACCTGTGACCCTCACGGAGACTCAGCGTAAGGCAGCAATTAATTCGCAGAATCAGAATGGTCAGGTACCTCATGTGCTGGAGGATTGGCTTGAAGCTCAGCCTCAGCGTTTTCTTATGCTTGGATTTCGCCTGACACGTACGACTCAGTTATCTGGGTTACTTCACAGTTTGCTGGACATCTGAATGGGTGGTGGTTGAACCGGAAAACTCAGCCTCCAATTCCAGCTACGCACGACGAGCTTGTTACGGAGTTACGCAAGTCAATATTTCTTCCCAACATCAAGGACGACGCAATTAACGCTTTGCTAAGTTTTACGCAGAGCAGCACGATGAGTTACGCGGTCTACACTAAGCAGTACAACGACTACTTACGTCGGTCTCGTGAACACCTGACAGCTGATGTACAATGTGTGCGCTTCATGAATGGCCTAGCGAACACTTCGCTCAAGAATCAGGCTAAATCACACCGAGCTCAGAAGGGGTACCAGATTACTCTGGTGGAGCTGCAAAACTTTTTGAATGACGTCGTGACAGACTCGCCGGAACTCAGCAATGCGAGGTCTGCTGCTGGTCCATCTGCCCAACCTACACGCAAGCGCAACTTTGATGACCCTCTCGAGGAAGCCTCTAACGTCTGGAAACGTAATAGAGGTGGCCGTGGTCGTGGCCGCGGACGTGGACGTGGTGGTGGCAACAATGGTGGTCGTGGTGGCAACAATAGCGGACATGGTCAAACATCTGGCCGCGAAGATTTTAATACACTCGCAAATGCGATGACAGCTGAGGAGCGTAAGCGACACATGGACGAGGGACTCTGTTTCAAGTGCCACAAGAAGGGACACCGACTGTTCCAATGCCCGGAGTTCAAGGGCAAGGCACCGATGGAACCTAAGAAGCAATGATGGTGGCAAGGCTGTTCTACAAATGAACTGGAGCAGCCGGCTACATCTACTGTTCATTCTGAGACACTGTTAGCGACAGAGGTCGTCGAAACACCTTCGGCATCTCCATCGACTACAGTCGCGACACATGTAACGCTAGTAGCAGGTCGTCGTCGTCAGACTAAGCAGAGACAAAGATTTGTCAGGAGAACGGGTGTTCATCAACCCACCCTGGGAGTTAGCTGAGCAAATTGCGCAGCATTTTGAGGATCGTCGTCGAACATCTCCGACATCTACGATGGCTGTATTTGTACTACCGAAGTGGGCGAAATTTACTCAAGTGACTAAGCACTGGAAAGTCTACCAAGAATTCCCAGCGAGAACTCAGCTTTTTACTCGTCAGTCACTGGAGAACCCAGCGCAACAGGAGCTGGTTGCTCCAGCTCCTTGGCATGTACAACTGTGGTTAGTCGACGCAGATTGTGCGTTTAACGACTCAACAGCACCTACAACACATGATCAACCCGACTCGGTACATGTACCTGCAGACAACGCGGAACCTTCCATCGCTACGCTGCAACAATTTTCCCCGCCAGCTACAGCCCTACTGACTGACCTCACGGAAGCTCGCCCGTTAATTCGAACTGAGCTGACTGTGAAAACTCCTGATGGCGGACACCAAATTTCTGGATTAGTGGACTGCGCCGCGACGCTTGATTTTGTGTCAGAGGACTTTGTACGACGCTTTGCTTTACAGACTCGGAAATCTGCAAGTAAGACCCCAGTTCGACTCGCCAACGGACAACGAGTGACTTCTACAACAGTTTGCGATGTCACTTTTGAGCTGGCTCGACATGAATTTCACCGGACTTTCTACGTCTTACGTGATTTACGCACAGCTGATTTAATCCTGGGTTTACCATGGCTTGATGACAAACATGCCTCTTTACAGTTTGGTACAACCAGAATTTTTACACTAATGGACGGCACAGCTGTGGAGACTACCCTCGAGGAACGACGCCATGAGTGTCTACTCCTGTCGTCTACGAAAGTTCAAAAGCTCATGCGCAAGACGCGCCGCAGCAGGGGACGTCATGCTGATTTTTACGTCATTGAACTCACGTCAGCCGCTAAACAACCGACAGACTTTCACACTAGAGAGGAGCTAACTGCAGAACAACGTGACAACTTCCGGTCGTTACTCTTCGATGACTTCCCGGAGTTACTGCAACCTGTCGACTCTCCACATGTAAGCCGACAGTGGAATCATCCCATTGAAACAATTGGCCCAATGCGACGTCAACGTCTTAACAGATTGTCACCCGCAGAGCGCGCTGAGCTTAATCGACAGCTCAAAAACGCAGTGGAGGCTGGTTTAGTCCGTCCCAGCTACAGTGAGTTCGGCTCGCCAATTCTTTTTTTGCGGAAAGCTGATGGCTCGCTACGTCTGTGCATTGACTACCGTGGCCTTAATGAGGTTACGCGTAAAGATGCTTACCCACTACCGCGTGTGGATGATACTCTGGACGAACTTAAGGACACAATTTTTTACACACACCTCGACCTCGCTTCGGGATTCTGGCAAGTTCGAGTGCGTGATCAGGACGTTCACAAGACGGCTTTTCAGACCCGTGATGGCTTAATGGAATGGGTCGCCATGCCGTTTGGGCTGTGCAACGCACCAGCTACATTTCAGAGGATG
This sequence comes from Tetraselmis chui, assembly GCA_026401115.1. Lineage (NCBI taxonomy): Eukaryota > Viridiplantae > Chlorophyta > Chlorodendrophyceae > Chlorodendrales > Chlorodendraceae > Tetraselmis > Tetraselmis chui. The sequence goes on from JAPMLY010001599.1 coordinate 75,510, forward strand.
ATGAACGACATTCTTCGCGACTTTTTACATAAATTCGTGACAGTCTACCTGGATGACGTCTGCATTTACAGTCAAACACTGGAGGAGCAGCTTAAGCACCTACGTCTAGTGCTTCAGCGATTCAAGGAGGAAGGGCTAAAATTACGCCTTAAGAAATGCTTCTTCGGATTACAACAGATGGAATACCTGGGCTACACTGTGTCAGCCGGTAAAATTTCGGTTTCTACAAAGAAAGTCGAGGCCGTTGCAGACTGACCAGTGCCCAAGACGCAGAAGGAAGTTCGCAGTTTCGTACAGTTCTGCAACTTCCATGCCAGATTTATACACCATTTTAGCGACCTTACGGCTCCAGTGACGGACTTACTGCGGAAGTCCCAGCCACAGAAGGTTACGCTGACGCCTGCCTGTTTGGAAGCCTTCGAGACTCTCAAGTTACGGCTCATTTCCGCGCCATGCCTGATCCTTCCGGAGGTCGGCTCGGACGCGACGTTCACCGTGGCTACAGATGCTTCAACAGTGGGGATTGCAGCAGTCCTGTTGCAAGACCAAGGAGGAGGTCTTCAACCAGTCTCTTACTGGGCGCGCAAGCTGAATCCAACTGAGCGTGGTAACACTTACTCTGCATACGACTTAGAAGCTTTGGCCGTATGCGAAGCTGCCAAGCATTGGAGGTGTTATCTTGAAAGCAGTTCTAAGTTCCTTGTCGTAACAGACCACGACACACTGCGACATCTGCTCAGGCAACCGAACAACAGGCTGAACAAGCGGCAAGCAAGATACCTGCGGGATTTGCAACCGTTTGTGGGCTCGATGACACTTGCATATCGCAAGGGAGCTCTGAACGAAGCTGACCCGTTAAGCCGGCGTCCATACTTCGTACCTCAGGCCACAGTACCCTTATTTTGGGATGGCGAGGTTCCGTCAGATCGAGAATTACGACGGAAGTCCCAGCTGCTGTTTGAAGACGCACAGTTAAATTCACTTACTGTTGACGCGCTGCAGCTGAGCCCTGAATTCGCTGATCTCATTCGCGAGGGGTTCTCACAAGATTCGTTTTATGGGGACGATGGTGAGTGGACAAGAGACAGCCGGATAGAAGCGAGAGACGGATACTTTTGGCGCCTCAATCGCCTCTGTATACCACAGAACTCTGAGCTCCGACTGAGATTGATCACAGAGTTGCACGAAAGTTCGTCAGCTGGTCACAGAGGAGTTGCTAGCACTCTTGCTAAAGCACTCGACAGATTCTGGTGGAAACGAATCCGCCAAGACGTGAAAGATTTTTGTGAACGCTGCGTCGTGTGTCGACGAGCGAAGACTCGACCGCAGATGGCTGCGACTCTTTACCTATTACCTGTTCCACCCAGACCGTGGCACACAGTTGGTCTTGACTACCTGACACACTTGCCTGAGAGCAACGGCTTTAACAGTGTGCTGATTGTAGTAGACCATCTAACTCGAATGGCCCATTTTCTGCCATGTACAGAGTCGATTACTGCCGAAGAAACTGCCACTTTGTTTTTACAGGGAGTCTACCGCTTACATGGACTTCCCCGTGTGCTGATCAGCGACCGTGACCCGAAATTTGTCAGTGCCTTATGGCAGACACTCTGGAGACGCCTTGGAACGCGTCTGAACATGTCTTCCAGCCGACACCCAAAAACATACGGGTTGACAGAGCGAGTGAACAGCACGTTTCAGCAGCTTCTTCGTTGCTTCTGTTGCTATGATGGCTCTGATTGGTCGACACTTCTACCGCAAGTGGAGTTTGCGTACAACGCTTCGCGTGCACTCGGAATTGAGCACACACCGCTCGAGGCGAACTTTGGTTTTTCTCCTGAGGAGCCTCCTGACCTGCTCTTCAGCATGCGACCGTCCATTCCAGTTTCGCAAGACGCAACAGAACGGTTGAGAATGTTACATGAAGTACACACCCCGGTACGCTCAGTGTTACAACTACATAAGGACGAGATGCAAGCGCGCACAGAACCGTCTACAACGCCACACTTCACTAAGGGAGACAAGGTGTCAGTCGTCACAACAAACCTTTTTCTGCGAGGACAACCGAACCGGAAACTCAGAGACAGACAGCTCGGCCCTTTTCCAGTGGAGGAGCAGATTGGGAAACACAGTTACAAATTGAAACTACCAGCGACAGTACGCTTACATCCTGTGTTCCATGTTAACAACTTACGACCCTGCTCTACCGCTCCGCTACGACCAGCTGTCCCAGTGACTGTACCTGAAGGAGACGACGAGGAGTCTGACGTCTCGCACATCTCTGCTGTGTGCATTAAGTCGCTACCTGGACGACGAGGCAAATATTTGCTCTTCATGACGCACTTCAGTGATGACGACATTCCACCTGTCTGGCACCGGTTGAACGAGGTGCATCGAACAATTGCGTTACAAGAATTCTTGGAGACGCCTCAATGGCACAAATTTGCCAAGACTCAGGCGTACACTGACTTCATGCACGCTCACCCAGCGCGCATTCCTGAGTCCCAGTAACTGCTTCAGTAAAGGAGCTTAGACCACGGAGGTCTGCCTCGCGGCGGCCTCATTGATCTGTCAAGAGGGGGAGGGTACGAGTGTGACGAGTACAATCATGCAACAGTACATTGCAAGACATTGTACAAGTACTCGTTACGGATTCCAATTCGTGCTTTTCCACAGGACGGACGTATACTCGTGGGTACGTCGCTACTGCAATATTGTAATGGTGCTGATGCTACAGTACGACCAGTACCTCCCGGTACGTACAGATATGCATAATTAATCTAACCAGCCAGATGACGCGCCACAACGAGCTCTTCGATGCAGAAGTAGCCGCGTCGTGAAACCCAATGCTAGGCAGGCCGCGTCTCGAGGCAGATGACGACGGTTAGACAGCCCTAACGCCTGACACGTAAGCGTAGCTTGCAGGCGTAATTAGTCTGGGCTGAAACCTATTTAAGCCCAGTGCAATAGAGGGAGGTGACAGAACCATTTAATAATTCCATTGTTCACTTACAACATCTACTGCCAAAGTACAGCAGTGAAACATCTTACACCATTGCCTCTCGACAACATCATTCTGCCATCTTGCAACAACAGAACTAGACAGACTAGAACAGATTTGTGCTAGCGTTTAGCTTTCAGAGGCTAACCGCCATAGTGTTGAGCGCTTATTGCGTACGTAGGCGACCCATCTCTCATTGCTTATTGGATGGGGCGTGGACTCGCGTATACCGTATTGAATGCAGACGGTCTTGCTTGCGGATTTATGCGTGAAGTGCTAAAACACGAAATGTTCAGACCGCTTATTATTATGCCACCGCGGTCTTTTGACGTAGTATGTATGGTGCAAGTTTATTTGCTACGTATTATTCCACATTTCAAATGGGTTATTAAGGAGTTTGGCATTGGCGAGGGACGAGGTACATAGGGTCTTTTGGGACGCATAGCTTTTACGGTGGTGTATGGTGTGTTTCGGGCGTATACCGACGCCGCCCACACCCAACCAACGTGTAGCTCACGTCGGGCATTGACTTTTTGAAGCCATGCAAGTGAAGCATGAATTAAAAACCCTAATTTTGACGTTAAATGCACGAAATCGTTTGAATCCTAGAATTTTGCATCACGAATCCAGTGCGCGCCTTAGATTGAGCCGTCGACCGGAGCGGAAGCACAAGAAATTGCGAAAAGATGCGCCACAAAGTAGCGTGCGCAGCTGTTATGTCGTCTCACAATTGCGTTTAAGAACACTCGGTTCAGTCTGCCGATATTGATGTAAATCATATTTACTTTATTTCTTTGCCGTTGTGGTATCATCCTTTTGTACATCAACATGTTGTGTGGTATGTTTTGCTACTGGTGCGTCCTTAGATAATGCATGTATTATACCAAAGTGATTGCATGAAGTGACATAAGAGCGACATAAGTGACTACATACGCACGCCCAAGTAAACAATAAAAGGGGGTGAGGTAAAAGCATGATAGTGGCACTAAAGTATATGATATTGCGAAATAAAAGCAAGAAAACGTTGCAGCGAGAACCAAGGCTCAAGACACCACAGTTTTTGACGTGCACAAGAAGTAATGTGGCAGTTCGCCCTTGACAAACTGGAAACACAAATCATTTCTGCAAGGGGGGCATATAAGGGAAGGGATTAAAGATGTTGTTGTTTGTTTAGCAATAAGCGTAATTAGTCGAGGGGAGTTAAAAAGGGGGTTGGTCTCCTCCCTCCACTGTACTAGGCTTAAATGTGCCTAGTTAGCTTCCGCCAGTTTTTGCATGCTTCTCGTGGCTCTCGTTGGGGCTCTCTCGTAAACGGCCATTTGTAGCTAGTCGACGTAGCATGCTCTTCCTCGAGAAATCAAACCAACGCGTCTTGAAGCATGCGTATCGAACGGTGCGTATTGTACATACCGGGAGGTATCGGTTGTACAATAGAGCGAATGGTATCCTCGAGCATGGCAATGGCGAAAATAACTGCTAGTAAATGTTCGACGTCATGTGTAGTCTTGTCACATTACAGCTCCGGTCACGCTCGCACCCGACCCATTTAGACAAATCAAGAGCCATGTAATCTGAACTCCACATGTAAGTCATTAAACCTTGAAAAATACGTATTCTACCGTCACTTTACACCGTAAACGGGACAAAAGAACAAGTAAAGTACTAACACCCGCCACAAAAGATCCGGTGGGTCATCGCTACTGCCCTATGGGCCGTAGCGGCGACCATCGCAGCCCAGGGCCTGGCTTCCCCGTTCCGCTGTGATTGGAGATCCTCGGGCCGCGCGTTTGCCGGACGAGATCCCCTCACTAGCCGCGAGCCCCCGCTCCGGCAGGGTCATACATGGCGCTCTTGTAGCCATGCGCCAAATCAAGATTCAAAACTGCGGAAACGTTACCCCACACATCCCGCTACGCCAAGAATTACTCTATACTATCCGTCCATGCTCCTTGAATCGTGATGACCGCACATCCAAACACGTGGCTCCATCCACTCACATAAATGGACCTTACTTATAAAACCATGCTCTAAGCCGACTCCATCCCTTGCCCAGTGGGCTCCTCACTATCTCACCCTCTCCGACCTCACTTCACCCACCCTCTCTGACCCACTCGTAACGACGACTCTCCCCACGTCTCTTATCGCAACCCTTGCCCTCGGTGCTGCGGTCATGGCCAATCAAGAGGACGCACGTATCGCAGCGACACACACAGTTGCCCATGCTCAAACGAGCGGCCCATCACACCCCAAAATACCTCTGCGCGGCCACCCACTCACCCCATACCTCTGTGGCACCTATCCAATGGCACATAACAAATCAAAAACGACATAGGCCCAAGCCCTCCAACCATGACTCGGGTTCCAAGCGCCGCTTACACTCAGACACTTCTCCACAACAGCCAAGCCTCCCTCCCACCCTCGGGTTAACGCGGACACTGCAACCGGAAACTACGTCGACACCTACTCGCTCACCAGCCGTACTCCACCCCCGACCCCACTCTATCCGTGTTCGCCATAAAAGGCTACTTCCGGTTCTCCTCCCCCAGCCCGACGAGGAAGCTAGCGTCTGCGACGTAGAAGTCCGTTCCTAGATCATCGAATCGCGTCCCACGTTCCTGAAACCGGCCTACCGCGAAGTAACTATTACAGTCCCGACAGTGTGCGCACCCACCCCTATGCTCCTCATGATCACCACACAACAACTTCCATGGCCGCCCCGGGCCCACCCCTCACCCACCCCCTCCCCGACGGACGATCGAAAACCCTTCTTAAACTATAGCAAACATACATAGTCCGAGCTGCCACCCCTCAATTGGCCCGACCTCTTCGATCCACGGTCCGCTTCTCGGAACTCCCACAACTAAGCCCGCAAGATGCCGCCAACACTCTCCGACAGGACTTGCTCCACAAATTATGTACTCTCCTCGCCGACACAAATTACTCCATGTTGTGAGATCCCCGTGGTGGGCATGATAATGGACACATCCGCACGTTGTACTCCGGGGGAGTCTTGGCCCTTCTACCTATCCAGTAGTGGATGTACTGCGGGAGCCCGTTACTCGGGCAGTACGGGGGTATATATATGAGATATATCCCCATTGGGTACCGACTTTTAGGCGCGGTACTTGGTTACGGCGTACGACTCCGGACACTGAGGTGCAGGTTCGATTCCCGGTGATGGTATTTCCATGTAGCCCTTCCATAGGTTATGGGCCCTCCGCGTATGACGCGGGTTTGTAGGGTTTCACCGGAGTCGATGGGATGGTGTCCATTAGGGAGAGTGTTGTGAGATCCCCGTGGTGGGCATGATAATGGACACATCCGCACGTTGTACTCCGGGGGAGTCTTGGCCCTACTACCTAGCCATTAGTGGATGTACTGCGGGAGCCCGTTGCTCGAGCAGTACGGGGGTATATATATGAGATATATCCCCATTGGGTACCGACTTTTAGGCGCGGTACTTGATTACGGCGTACGACTCCGGACACGGAGGTGCGGGTTCGACTCCCGGTGATGGCATTTCCGTGTAGCCCTTCCATACTCCACCAGTTTCACCTAGGCCACCAAAATCACTGATCTGCCGGAGGCCGGGCAGCTTCTCTTCCAGATTGCGGGCGCCTTCTAGCCCCTCTCCCCGTTTCAGCCGGTAGCCGAAGAAACAAACTGCTTCCGTCTCTTGACCCTCCCGCTACCTTATAACCCGATCTAGCAACATAACGGAACAGTAATGTACCGCCTCCCCCACCCCACCACCCCACGTACCACCACTGCCATACTACTCACCTCTCCCACGATTTATAGCCAAGATGATAGCGACTCTTGGCGAGAGGCGTTCCTATACGCGGTCATGGTACATCCTACTTCCACTCTCAACCTGCCCGTATTCGACGACACTAGCCGGCTGGATAAATCCCATTGGTTGCATAAATTCATGTCCACAATTACCCATAGCACTACATTCACACCACCCCCTTCCACATCCTCTTCCCCTCAATCCCTCGAAGCACATTCCCTATGCCAACTTCACCGCTCTCCGGGGGGCTCCCTATTTCGCGCCCACCCACCCGGTCCCCCTCCATCAACACAAGCCTCCTCATCACCCTATCCCCGCCCACATACTGTGCCATTGGTGGCTACCCGAGGCCACACACGTGCCCCCCTCAACACATTCCGCCGCTAACGTGCCGTCACCACACGAACCACTGTCCCAATTACTGCCCTCCCCTTCCACCACTCATTTTTTGGCCGCCATCACAACAAGGAGCTTGTCCTATTCGCCCCCCCCCCCCCACCACCACCACCTACCCCCGCTACACTTCAACAACGACGGCCATCCCAGAAACGCTCCCCCAAATACCCTCCTTTCGTGGACGTATTACCTACACTCCGTTGGATACACCACAAAAATCACATTACCCACTGGAACAAACCCAACCACTATGCTCGACCCTAACGGGGCCTTCTTCGCCACCACAGCACCGGTCCGTATGGCACGCACCCCCGAATCCACCTCCTCTCACCCCTCCAAGCGCCATAAACACTTCACTCGCCCACCCAACGACTCCACCGCTTCCAAAAAATAACCACCCCATCCACCTCTCACCCAACACCACCCTCACTCTTCCACCATCACAACACCACAACCGAACACCAACACCACTATCGCACAACCCCACCAATCCCACAACATACCCGCCCATACTCCCTTCACCACAGTACCCCCTCGCAGCACTTACCAAAGGCCACACCACCTCCCACCCCGCAAAGCTTCGCCTTTCGGTGGACATAGAGGACGTACAACTCGCCAAACACTCAGCCCGCAACGTCTCACCCCTTTCACCACAAACACTTACCCATCATGACCAACAGCCCCATCCCACCCCCAATACACCCCCACACCTTCCCAGCCTCGCCCCCCCCCCCCTCTCCCGACCAAACCTCACCAACCCAAGGAATTGAGGAAGATGAAGCCCACCTCGACATGTCACGGGAATACTCTAGTGACGCCACACCGGGAGAGGAGCTTGTCTTCTCGGACGACAACGACGAAACATCTCAACCCCCACCCCCCCCGGTCGACTACAAAGGATCAACCCATGGAGACGGACGACTCCACAATGCAATTCCATGAAGCCATCCCCCATCCATGACTCGGTAGACCCAACCCCCCTCCCCTCCGTATGAACATCCTCTTCCCTTGTGCTAGCCGCCTAATGTAACCCACACTTTCCTTGCTCCACGTCTTCCGTCAGACATCACCCTCCGCATAACTGCGCACAACCTTGCATCACACATACATCGACATTCGACCCCACTCCCTCTACGCACACCCATCGGAGCACTCGACCTTAATGACATCACTTCCTTCCTCTCGGGTGAATACCAATCTATGTGGAACTTATGTAACATCATCGAAAACTATACACCCTCTCCCAAATTAGAAAAATCACTTAATCACTAACCTCTACGTTGACCTTTTTCACCATACTGGGCAATTCCCCTCGCGTTGGAACCTCCACTTATGCCGAGACCAACCACCTCAGCATGGTACTCTCAACAATCCCCTCCTACTTCTCACATACCGCGATTCACACTTTAGCCTCCTTGTTGTAAGTAATACTAACCTTCTAGTTATTAGTTGCAGATAGCTATTGTAAGCTATTCTAGTTATGATTAGCACATGTCTACATCGGACATACCGATACCATGTTTGATTCGGTACAGAGTTGTCGCTAGGCTACAACTCTCTAACTTATATTGTCCCGACATCACGCCTCGGGGTGGGTTTTCTCTCCGAATGTCATGTTTGCGTGATTGTGAGTGTAACTACGTATGCGTTAGTTACCTTCCATACTGAACGTGTCTGCACGGTTCAACATGTTTTGGGCCCCCGCCTCAAGTCACTCACGCGCGACAACTTTGTTCGGCGAGCTGCGATCGACAGCTCTCCCGCATAAGGCAAGTTTAACTAGTAACGTAGTACTTTCACCTTTTAGTCGGCGGTATCGCCAATATAAGCTGCGCTTTAAAACCCACCACCCCACCTAAGTCAGTTGCCCGAGGACAGCCGACAGCCACCCACACCGACGCACTCGTCGCGTGTGGACATGGTGCATACATGTCCAAGCTAGAGACTCGTAGGCGAGAGCACTGGTGGGTGAATACGCATACACATGGTGCACGACAACCCTAGCTTAATATAGTTTATCATGTCACCTATTTTAGCGAGCCATCAATCAGTGCGACACTCCACCTGCTCTGGTCGTGGTTGTAACTCGCGCCCCACATTGGGTGGAGGACACAGAAAAGGTACTTTCAGACGCCCAGGGCATCAGGCCGAGGAGCCGTCGGGCAGCACGCCGTCTCTCTAGAACCGTTGTTAGGCACGAGTGCGACTAGTGGTTTTTACCACTGCATGTCGCTACTTGTTGGCGCCGCCGGTCCCGATGGCACCGAAACATCACACATGGGACCACCCGGTGCCACCCCTGACGACCGTGAGGACTAGTCCTCCCGTCCGAGCACTCGGGACTCCCCGCCCCCCCCCCCGGATGAACTGTCGCTCGTACGCGAGCAAATACCCCTGATTAACGCCCGTCTAGATGCACATGCGGCATACACAGGCGCTCTTCGCCACCGCGACGCTCTGCGCGACGCACCTCTAGTCCAGACCCAGCCTCCAGTTCAGCTACCACCCCTACCACCACACCCGTATTTCAACCCTCACGAGCCCCCACTAGTCCCCAACTCCCCTCTTGGCCAGCCCTACGAGCAGCGCTCCCCTTGCGCCCTGCCACCCATGTATGTCGGCCCACAGCCCCCGACTGGCCATCCCCACACCCCAGGTGGGCAACCACCCTTTCATGCTGGTCCTCCGATATCCCACGCACATCGTGGAGGGAATTATGGACGCGGGGACGGCCGTCCCACCATCGACCCAATGGTCATCGGCTGCGTTGTCAACGAAGCCACCGGCTTCGACAAGGAGTCACTTAACCGCTCCATGAAGATAACGGTTCCCACCATGGGACCCAACAGTGACTTCAAGCCGTAGAAGCGGACCTTCCTCACCTTCCTTTCCCTAAAAGCAACGTATCTCATTCCACACCTCGCTCTACGGGAGTCGGGAGTCTGACTCAATGAAAGTGCACAAACCTACGCGTACGCCATGTTGTTGCACGCTACCAGCGAAAACAAGCGCGCAAAATAGGCTATCAAGTGCATCTTTGCTGCTCGCCCGGACTGCGCCACTGCCGCTTGAGACATCTTATGCGAACGTTTGGATGGGCGCTCCTTTGCACGCTCCCTTTCCCTGCTTGACAACCTCATGCTTCGCTAGCGCCCGGGCCATTCGCTTACCGAGTACATCCACTTCATGCGTCAAGCCTTTGACGACTACAATAAGACAAAATGCGAGAAGAAAGATAGCTCTGCTGCCATCCATCCTCACAACATGGGCCTCCTCATGCTACGTGGCATCTCCAGCACCGGCCACTTCGGTCAAGCCAAACAGTGTGTCATCAACGCGTTCGACACCAACTACCTCCTCTCCGCGGACGAAGTGATGGCCAGCATTCTTCACCTGGCACAAACCATGGACGAGGAACTCCCGCCTCCGGCCCTGCCAGCCCCTCATGGCCTCACCTCTCCCATCTTTGCGTTTGTAGCTGCTTGCCGCGGTTTCAACAGCGGACGTGGACACATCTTGCGTGGCACTCGCGGCGGTCGTGACATGCCCAACAAGTGCAGGGCATGTGGTAGCTTGAACCACATCATGTCATCGTGCACATCATCCGATGACGCACTTCTGAAGTGGATCCTCCCCAAACGCAAGATGATCATCCAAAAGTATGGCACCCATTGCGGCTCTCCCTATGCGCACGCTGCCATGATGAGCGACGTCTCCACCGACGACGTTGACGTCACGCCCACTCTCGAAGAATGCGCGGATGAATATGATGACACTAAGGTGAGTGTCCCCTTCAGCTCTGTAGCGTTCTCATCTTCCCTCGCCCTTAGTTGGTCGTGACCTTTCTCAGTTTTGGGTGGTAGACTCCGCCTGCTCGATCAACTTAACCGCGTTTCGAAGTGGCTTCGTTATATTCGCCCCGCCCTCCGCTTCCTCTCGCGTGTGTGGGGTCGATGTTGACATTAAGGGCAGTGGCACAGTGCGGACTTCCATTCACGTGGTGTCTAGTCAAGCCTCTCACCGCACAGTCCATGCGTTGTACACCCTTGACCTTTCATCTCGCCTTGCTCAGCGCATTGGTCGCCTCCTCAGTGTCAATTGGATGCAATCGCATAGCGGCTGTGAATTCATTTTTCCCTACGGACTCTGACACTAGCCAAATAATGGTGCCCGCAGGAATGGGTGTGCTAAAGCCGTCCGGCAACGGCCTCTACCTCCTGCCCCATCAACCAGAGCTTGCCCCAAGCCACACATCGGAATCACCGTGTGGTGCCGGCCCCCGTGTTGCCCTCACTGTCCAGTGCGACCTAGTATTGTTGCACCGCCGGTTAGGACACCTTAATATGCAAAGCATGCATGCCCATCACACCCACGGTGTCCCCACCAACCCAACATTAGCTAGCTATGTAAAAAATGTTTCTTGCGATTCATGCTTGCTCCACAAGGCCACTGATGCACCCCGCAACACCAGTGCTTGCACAAAGCCATCACGCCCCCTGCTCAGCCTATCCTCGGACATTTGGGGTCATGTGAATGTCTCATCCCCACATTGCCTCCGCTACTGCATGCTCGTTATCGATCACCGCACACACAACATGTGGGTGCGGTTCCTTAAGACCAAAGACGATACATGCTCAGAGCTGGAAGCCATCATGTTGGAGCTGCGCCACTTGCATGCACGCCATCACTCTCAGTCAGGCGACTTCGCCCTAGTCACTAAGTTTGACTCGGACTCTGTCTTTGCGGCTACTACGACCACGCACATGTGTGCTCGCATGAGCGTCGGTGTACAATTTTCGGCCACCAATGCCCAACACATGCTCGGCAAAGCCGAACACGCTAGGCGCACAACCCGGGACAACGCACTTGCGATGCTCCACAGCATGGCCGTCCCAAACTTCAGGTGGTCGTGCGTTGTCATCACAATTGTGTACATGCGCAACCGTACCTATAGCCGCTCGGTCGGTCTCACCGGTGGCGTCCCGCTCAGTCCCCTTACGTCATCGGCACCCGACGCCTCCATGTTCCGCGTCTTCGGGTGCACCGTGTTCGCCAAGGTGCCCGACAAGTTGCGTAGTAAACTCAGCGAAAAGCGTTTCGTGGCGTCATGGTTGGCTACCCGCCTAAAGCCCCATTCTATCGCATCTACAACCCAGAGACCCGCCGCATCACTACATCGGTCCATGTTGTTTTCCAAGAGAACACCCCATGCTTCGGCGCGCGCCTCCCGGTTGGCTATGTCATCGCAGACACCTCGGATGCCGACGAACCCCATGATACCTCGCTCACATCCCACCCTCTCGACATCATTCCCACTACCTCCACCCCGCTCCCCGAACCCTAGTCCACTCCGACGGCCGACCGCCCATCCCGCCTCCGGTCTCACCCCCTCCGCTACGGGGGACTCGTGGCCCACATGTCCGAATACCCGCCGGTACTTGCCACGGCGTGTTGTGACCATGAACATGGCGAAGCCAAAGAAGACATCGTCAAACAACCCTCCGTGCCCGGCTTGATTACTAATCCACACCACATCCCCGCCGGCGCGACACTTGACGCCATTGCTCTCCTTTCCGCCCCAGATTGTGTGGAACCGAAAACCTACCGGGTTGCTCTCTCTCCAGCGCCCAAGCACGAGAATGGCAAGCTGCTATGCAACAAGAGCACTCATCCCTCATGGACAACGGCACATGAGAACTCGTCGCCCTTCCCCCCGACCACGTGGTCGTGAACAACATTTGGATCTACAAAGTCAAATCTGACACCATGGGCGACGTCTCCCGCTTCAAAGCACTGTTCGTCGCCAAGGGTTGCCGCCAACGCGATGGCCTCGACTATACGGAAACCTTCCCCCCAGTCCTCCGCATGGCGAGCCTTCGCCTATTCCTTGCCATTGCGACAGCACGCGATCTTGAATTGTGTCAACTTGATATCGACACTGCGTTCCTCTACGCTCCCATCAAAGAGGACGTGTACATCCGCCAACCCCTTTGCTTCTCCGATGGTAAGTTGCGTGCTCTCGCCGCCGCTTCACCGTGCGGGGGCTAAAGCGGCCTTTCCGACACATGCTTTTGTGCGACTCCGATCGTGCCGGGGCTTTGGTGGGGAGGCAGGCCAATACCCCCTTCGCTCGTGCCGTCGTTGCCTCCGTATCTACTCCCGTTCACCATCCCATGAGATACGTGTTGATTTCCCCGTCGCTGCGATCCTAAGTCCCCTTCACCTCTCGGACTTGCAAGGGAAAGGGGGCGGGGCGGGCGAAGCTCTACAGCAATAAGAGGCAGCTAGCGCTCATGCCTCCTTAGTAGGAGAGCATGCACAACCCGTGAAAATGAAGAATTACATTACAGACCGACGTTCCGCTAGCTAGTGTCTTATTATTACCCCCCCCCCCCCCCCCCCCTCACATCTACACCACGTAGCTCTTACTATCCTTGATCGCCTAATCCTTTCTCGCTGGAAGGGTTTGCGTGTTTGACCCCCATGAACGCTTTGGTCCGGGTGGTTACAAAAGTTGCGGGGCTTGGTTTTGGGACAGGTCTCCGCAGACGACTGAGACCGACCAAAACAACGCATGCCATGAAAATTTCAAAGGAGCGCGAGACATGCACGATTGGCTTCACACTATAAAATCCATCAACGGACCATGGAAACTTATTTTGTCAGCAAGCGCCTCACTCACCGCGTGGGGCTTGGCGAAGGCGCCTTGCCACTCATCTCGTGATGGAAGAAAGCAGTGGCAACGAAGGGCAAGAACGTAGAGGAGGAAGCGCTCGTTGTGGTGTACAATGCGGCAGGATTTCATTGTACGGCAACGCACAGTTTAATGGGAAACGATGACCAATAATATTTAAAACAGTACAAATTTCGAAAGTAGAATTCGCACAATATCAATTCATTAAATTAAACCTTGTGTATCCAAGACGGAAAGGAAAATTTTAAGGTGCACTTACTTTGGCATTATTATGGCCCGTGGCGTACAAATAGTTGCATGACAATGTCAGCTCACGTACAACCACATTAGCCTTGTTCCGGCTAAAGTGGGCTAGTTGATCGCGGCTGTGTTTTCCATTTGTTTTCTATCGCAGCATTCATTCCTTGCATCCATGGCGAGGGCTTGCGCCCGGATGCTCGACCAGATTGCTGCTGATAAGGAACGTCATAAACATAATAATAAGGAGAAGAAAGCAAATGGAGTGGTGTGGAGGTGAGTGAGGGCCGGAAGTCAATGCACTCTTTGATTTAACCTTTTACACGCCAAGCGCATCGAATGATGCTGTCATGACTGTGCGTACCACAACATGCATCGCTCTCTGCTCTTCGGAAGTCGTGGGCATGTAAATGAACAGGAGAAATAACTACACCGTTCTGTCGTGCCCCAAGCTTGACTTGCTCTGCCGTCGGCGCAGGAATGCCTGCAGGCTGAGCAACGCTGGCTTGGCGAAGCGAGAGGCCACAAGCACGACACACATGCAGGCAGCGCCCCCAAGGAAACTACCCAGATTCCCCAGGCCAGGCCAAGCGCCGGACTTTGCCTCTGCCTCGAAGTCCTCCTCTCCCATCATGTCCTTGTCAGTACACACAAAGCCTCAGCAAAACCTAGGAACATGTCTAGTTTATTAAAACATTGATACGGTAGCTGGCGAAGTGACACTTCGCGTTTGCAAGTGTTCGCGTGCGCAATCATTATCGTCCGTATGTGTGGGTAAATATATGAAAGGCTGTCTTTCCAAGCGTATAGAAGCGGGTGTGCCTGGCTTTGGCTACAGGCTTGTGAGCGAATCTGTGGCTTGGTGAATGGGTGTGTGTGCATAGGTGTGTGGGACTATCTGTGTCAATCTGTATCTATCCTGATGATGTTGTGATTAGTGTGCGGTTGTCAGTGAACTTCAGTGTATGAATATGATTGCATATTGTGGTATGACTACCAATACTGTATATTTCTCATTGTGCGGGCGTGCGTGTGCGTGTGTTGGGCGGGGGGAGGGGGGGGGGCTTCTTCCAACCGGCTCAAATTCAGGACGAACACCCATTGGTCGGACATGGAATTTCGGCATGTTGACCACTACCGCGTTCTCTTCCTCCTGCTCCCCCTCTTCTTCCTCACCACCCTCACCCTCCCCCCCACCCTGCTTCAAAAGTGAGCTGTTCCACCCCCAGCATCACACCTCAGCCCACATGCCAATCCCCGATGAGGAAAGCAGCCAAAGAACCAATCACCCCCCACACACACAAGACGCCGCGGTACTCACCCAATCGCATCGTCCCACGTCATGGGCTCCAATTCGTCCGGCGTTTCCACCGCCTTCTTTTTTGCGTCCTTCATTGTAGGAAACCGGTTGTAGCTCTCGCACGAAAGACGACTCCGCTCGTACAGGATAAGCCGTCCGCTCTCCTCACCCACAAGCAGATGAGGCCCCACCGTCTTGCCGATCCCGCTCAAGGGGGCCACCGAGCCGTCCTGAGCGCCAATCGCAATGGGGACGCCGTCGAAGTGCATAACCTCTGGGTACTTAAACACCGGCATTTTACCAGCCTCTTGTTTCACCCCGCGAAGAAAGAGAATTACCCCCGAGGGAAAACCCTGTGACACACACACACACACACACACACACACACACACACACACACACACACACACACACACACACACACACAAGGACACCCGAAAAGATTCCACTCAGATTCGAAGCCTCATCTAAATCCCCCAATGTCAGCAAAATATACCATTGCCTCCGACTGCGAAGAGACGAGCATGCTATTCAGACCATCCCCTGTCATGTCAGTGGGTTGTCGCGAGGTGAAGCGGGCACACCTGGGATGAGGGCAAGCCCAGCTCAGCGTCGGGGACAGATGCGTGGCGGGGGACGCTCAGCAGGAGGTCCACCACGTTGTCCAGGTCCCAGTCCACCAGGTTGATGTGAATGCGGCCCGTGGCGCCGCCCGCGAGGAAGTGAGTCCTAATGGGTTTACCCGTCCGGAGCCGTACCTTCCCGGCATCCTTCAGGTTGTGCTCATCGATACGGTAAAATGCATGCAGGTCGTCCGCGTCGTCGATCATGATATACGTCTGTCGCCCGTTGACCTGTCAACACATAACAAAAACCAGCCCCCCACATTGCGAGAATCGTCAATCATCATAACAACGACACAAAAAGATACCAGTAACTTCATCAACATGCCTATTTCGATATTTGGTTCCTGTGAGGTTTGCGACTTTCCCTAATCATCACAAATCAGCAGGGGGGGGGGGGGGGGGGGGGGGTATATTACCCTAAACATACTGGTGCCTATCCTGCTACCCGCGCACCTTTGCAATGCCTGGCTTGACTCGCCAGGGGCCGTGCAGCTCCAGGCCGTCATTGTACAGCGGCTTCCCCGCCTTCAGCTTCGGACTCCCCTGTGCCCCGTGGCCAATAAAGACGGTGTGCTTGGCGGTACCATCCGTCATGACGACGTCCAGGATGCCGTCCCCGTTCCAGTCCACCACGGTAGGGCATGTGTATCCGTACCGCGACTCCGCGGGGCCCTCCAGCGCCTGGTAGCCCGGCTGCACCTGGATGGTCAGGCCCCCGGCCCGTAGCGATTCCCCCGGTAGCCAGGCTGGCATTCGGTTGGTGCCAACATTCTTGAAGAACAAAATGTTTCCGTACGCGTTACCAGCCACGATGTCAATGCGGCCATCGCCGTCCCAATCAACGGCGGTAGGCACAGGATTTCTGCCCGCATACAGCTTACCCTGCACCTCCGTGACCTACACATAAGCCAAGTAGAATGCCATCCATGCTTTACGACTACATCGAACAAGGGGCAATCGTTCACAGACTATATGTAATGAGCGCATGTTTTGAAATGTGCTCATCGTAATTCAACGGGCGAATGCGACGCACATGTAGTGGGGGGTAGAACATGGGGACCGTGCCCGACTCGGAGGTGTGCATGTAGAACCTGTAGAACATGAGGGAGCCCTCGCCGCCTACGATCAGGTGGTTCCGCCCATCTGGACCGGGGTACATCACCGGTGCGCTCCTAATAACATGGATCGAGGAGTGGAAAGCGATCAGTGCGGGATTCAACATACATTTCGCATAGAATGAGCTAAGGGGTGATCACACAATTGAAGGGGGGGGGGGGGGGGGGGGGGGGGGGGGGGTACCCGTGTGCGTAAGACAGAGACACACAGTATGTCTGTATTCATGTGCGTATGTGTTTCTGCGCCTGAGTATGTGTGATTGACAGAGTATTGGTGTGCATGGTTGTGTGTGTGTGTGTGTGTGTGTTTATGAGAGAGAGAGAGAGAGAGAGAGAGAGAGAGAGAGAGAGAGAGAGAAAGAAAGAGAGCATGTAGTTGAGCAAGTGGGTGGTACTGCACGATTTCGCCATTTCGTGATAAGGGCT
>JAPMLY010001600.1:0-37276 GCA_026401115.1 Tetraselmis chui
AGTGGTGGGGGGTGATGCTGAGGGTGCAAGTTGACTATGTGTGTGCTCCTCTGTGGGTGAAGGTGTGGGCGAGGGGAATAGTGGCTGTGCCGTTGGTGGAGATGAGGATGCAGTACATTTCTGTGCTTAGGGATATCTGTATGCTGGTGGTGATGGTGGGGGAGGTGGAGGGGTGGAAACGGAAGTAGGAGCCATCTGGAAAAAATTTCAGGGTTGTGTAGGGAGGAGGTTGAGGGGGTAGTGGGTTGGGGGGGTTGATGTGGGGGTGTGATGGTTAATGTATTCGTTGGCTGTTTGATATAATAGGGTGTATAAGTAGTGAGTGGGTGGAACGGAGCCGTCCGTGTTGATGCAAGGGAGGGAGAGCGATTGGCGGGACTGCATGAGGACAGTAGTGAGGCAAGTGGCCGCCCAGGAGGTGCCTGGAACACTACCTGTGACTTGGGGGGGGGGGGTGATGGTGATGGTGTGAAGGTGGTGATTGGGGGGTACGGGTTCGTGAAGTGAATATGAAAATATGTATAGGGATACTGGGCCAGATTGTGAATGAATGGGGTTATTGGGCAGGTGGAGGATATTCACCCAGAGGGAGGAGGGGTCGTCCTCGATCGGGGTGGGAACGTCCACGGGCTGGAGGGCGTCCGTGAATTGGAGGATGAACTGGGCCGGCTCACGGAGGTCCTCAATCCTGCATTGGGGGTGGGTCGTGGGGGCTGATCCGGCAGAGGTGAGTGCGATCGCTAGGTTGGAGGTGAGAAGGTCATGTAGGAGGGCGACTGTCTCTTGGCCGGTGGCATCAGTGAACATGGGGGAGCGGATCTTCACCCTTCGGCCCGAGACTGCAGGGGCTGAGGCGTCTCGTAGGAATTGAATCTTCTGCTGTCGTAGTTTCGCCAGGAGTGAGGGGGAGGAGGCTGCGGAGGAGGGTGCTGGACCGGCCGATCTGAGTTCACGGTGGCGTGAAGCGAGTTCGTACAGTAGGCCTACCGCTACGCAGGAGGTGGGGATGACAAGACGAATTTCCTGAAAGCCCGTATGGAGTTCGACATGCAGGGGTGTGGTGTCGTAGCTCTTTGGAGCTGTTGAGTGGTGGGTGCGGGTGGTGTTCGCAGTCCATCGTGTGCGATGGACGAGTTCCTGTCCGATTATATTTTTGATGCGGGTGGGGAGGTCGTCGAAGCGGTTGAGGCTCTCGAGGAGCCAGCGGCGGGCCACCGAGCAGGCCGATGGTATCGGGTCCGAGGGGTGAGTCGAATCCGGCAGACAGACGCCGTGAATCCAGAATCGAGCAAGGTGGGAGGGGGTGGTCGAGTATTGGCCCGTGAGGAGGTATGAGTCGACCATGCGGGTGGAAAAGTCGTCGGCCTGTCCCAGGTCCGTGGTTGACCGGGGGGCTGCGAGGACCAGGAAGGTCTGGAGTCCACGACGAATAGGGAAGGGGTCCAGAGCGGTGCCCAGGTTCTGTTGGACATGGGTCAGTTGGGGGACAGTGAGGAACGGGGTCAGCGGGTGGCCCGCGAGTTGGTTTCTGGGATCGCAAAGGTCTGTGTATCGCCCGTGGTCCGGGGGGTCCCGCAGGAGCGCATGCCTATAGGTGGGGGGGGGTCGAGGACATATCGATCGAGCTTGATTCCGAGTGGGGGAGAGAACCAAGGGGGGGTAGTTGAGTATTTGCGAGGAGGTTTTTGAGTGGATTGCGTGTGTTGGCGGCACACGACCAGGCCCGATGGGACATGGGTTTGTTGGATGTTGGCGGCGGAAGGGAACGTCCGGACGCTCGGAGGGGCGCGGTATGGCGCGCCGCTCCCCGGGGGGGGAGCGTTTTGTAAGCGAGGGGGGGATTGTTCATTCGTAGTACTATGGCGGGTACATGTTCGGATTTCGAAGTGGGTGGCGCGATAGCTGTCGGGGAGAAGAAATTCAAAACTCTGAAAGTTGCGCCTTGTTGTACCGTCTGGTATCGCTACGGAGCCAATGACCTGAGTGAGCTAGGCTCGGGTGGGGAGACGTGGACGGTGCTTGTTGTTTAACGATCCCTATGTCCACCAGTCTATCGCTCAATGGGAGGCCATGCCCAGAGCGAAGACGGTCGGCGTTGCTCATTAGAGCTACCGACCCAGCCCCGTTTTGCGGTTCAGTAGTACTTTAGTAGTACTTTGGATCTTTTTACTGTCTTTAGTGACGGTAGGATACGTTTGGTTCTCGCGGCCTCTCATATGGCGAGTAATGTGCTTCGGCGGCCTCTCAGGTGTCGCTAGAGTGTTTAGCAAAGTCATGGGCGTTCTGGTCCGCCACTGGAGAGAGCAAGGCATTCGTATGCTAGCCTACCTAGACGACTTGCTATTCGTGGCCTCATCAGTCGCAGAGGCTAACAAAATACCCCGGACCTTGATTGCCGACACAAAAAGAGCGCACATGAACATTAAGTACGGGAAGTCGAGCCTCTCTCCCAGCACATGCATCGCCCACCTTGGGTTCGATATCGACACAACTAAAGGCATGTTCACGGTCCCTTCTAAGAGGTGGCGCTCCGCGCAAAGATGGATCGAATCCATGCTCGGCGGTCGCGCACGCACAAACACCGCACGCGAAATCACGAGCGTCACATAAAAAATCATTTCTATGGGCCTCGCCCTCGGCGACACAATCCGTCTCCAAACGAGGGCCCTCGTCGCTAACATCAACAGCGCAGCCCGCTAGGGCCACCACGTAGTTATCTGCCCCAACGGAAGAGAGGAACTCCTTCAATTGAGAAACCTCCCGAAAGACCGCTTCCACGGCCGGGTCTACCCCACTAAGGACGAAACATCCACAGTGTTTGTAGAATACGACGCCTCCGGCATTGGTTGGGGCAGCCTATGCAGAGAAGGCCCCGACCACCCTTACACTGAAGCCCACGGCTTCTTCCTCGACTGGGAAAGAGAGGAGTCGTCTACGCACAGAGAAACGAACGGCATGTTATTCACCCTCCGCTCTCTAGCCGGCAGAAAGATAAAGGTACTGGTCGATAACCATAGCATGCTCCCCGTGATTCGGCTCTAGATCGTGCCTAGCGTTGACCTTCATAGCTAAGAAAGTCTTCGCGTTCTGCACCGCTATCGGCGCGACTCTAACCGTCGTATGGGTCCCGAGAACCCAGATCACGGACGCGGACGACATTTCTAGAGGAATGACGATTGGCAGATGGTACCAAGTATATTCAACATGCTCAGCCTAAGATGGGGCGTACACTCGTGCGACCGGTTCGCTTCCGACCTCAACCATCCGGTCCCCCGATTCTACTCCCTACGCTCGTGCCTAGGCACAGCCGGGATAGACGCGTTCGACCACTTCTTGGGCAACCCCCTAGAGAATAATTAGATCACCCCCCCCCCCCCCCCCCCCCCTCATTGGCAGAGTAATCAATAAAATAGTAGCAGATAAAGCGATAGCTACGGCAATCGTCCCTTGGTGGACATGCCAAGTAAGGTGGCACCGAGTCGCCCCTAACGGCCACACCCTCTCACCCCTTATCACTGTATGGTTACTACTCCCTAGCGGGAGCGCACTTTTAATGCATGGCCATGGCTCGGGCAATAGCATGGCCGACACATCCCCGAGGTCACCGAGGTGGCGAGTCCTCGCCCTGCGGTTTGACGGCCGCCCTAACGCAAGAAAGTCGCGCCCCGAGTTTCGCGAACTACCCCACCGCCCACACGGCCCTCACCCCCCACGCCGCTAGCATCTCGCGCAACTGCATGACTGGATGGGCTGCACCCCTTATTAACGAGTCGGACACCGAAGGGCTGTCCCTTTTAAATAACGTTCGAGGTTCCGCGGCCGAATGTTGGGCCCACAGAACCAACTGCGCCTATATATACGCATGGAACGAGTTCGTCCGCTTCCGTGAACGCAGAACCCCACACCAACGCCCCCTTATTCTCGCCCCGGAAACAGTCGTAGATATTACAAGTTTCTAATATAATATATTTCAAACCGCTTTAACCGCCGACCCTCCGGCAGCTACGCAGCTATCCGCGCGGCCTCCGCAGCTATCGCGCAGATGCGCATGATAAACCTTTTTCCCAGCCCAACCATGTCCCTCCCGTGCACCATGGTGAGATCGGCCGCCAAGCGAAGCCTAGGCCTAGCCGTGCGTAATGATAAGGAGCCATTCAAAAACGTATCCTACCGTCACTAAAGACAGGAAAAGGATCCCAAGTACTACCAAAGTACTACTGACGAAAAAATATATAGGGGATGGGTCGGTAGCTCGGATGAGCAACGCCGACCGTCTTCGCCCCGGGCTTGGCCTCCCTATGAGCGATAGACTGGTGACCACAGGGCCCGTCGGACGACGGGCACCGATCACCTCTCCCCATCCGAGCCTAGCTCACCCAGGTCAGTGGATCCGTAGTCCCATCAAACGGTACACACTCAAAGGCGCAGCTTTCACAAATTTGAATTCGGTTCACATGCCGAATCCTGCGCCGACCACATCAAAAACACTCCGAGTACTCCGTCACATACTACGACACACATACATACCAACTGGATTACAAATACCGCCCCTTCACGGAGCCGGCGCACTATCACACGCCCCTCCGAGCGTCCGGACGTTCACATCGGACGCCCGCGTAAAACAAACCCAGGTCCCATCAGACCTGGTCGTGTGCCGCCAACACACGCTGACCACCTCCTACCCTCTATCTCCCCACATCGAAACCTCCAAACACACTCACACCAACACTCAAATACCGCCCACCATGTCCTCGCCTTCCAACCTCCCGGACTCATACATGCAGGTCCTCATTAAAGACCGCCCTACACCCCTCTTCGCGGACGACCACATCGGCCCCCGCAACCGCCTTGTGGGCCATCCACTCGCACCCTTCCTCACCGCCCCACAGCTCGAAAATGCAGATCATGGCCGAGGCACGCCCCTGGAACCCACTCCGGGCACAGGGCTCCAAACTCCTCTGGTCCTTTCAGCTCCGACGACTGCCCCGGTCCTCGGAAGGGCCGTTGACCTCTCTGCTCGCCTGATCGACTCCTATCTCCGGACAGGCCAATACTCCAATGCCCCCCCCGACACCGCCAGCTTCTGGCTCCACGGAGTGTTCCTCCCAGACACGCCATCTTCATCACACATGCTTATCTCCGCTTGTTCCCTCGCTAGGCGATGGCTTCTCGAAAAAGTTCACGCCCTAACCGATATCCCGGCCCGCGCGAGAAATATAATCGGACGGGAACTAGCCCATCGCGCGCGATGGACGGCCTCTGTCACCCGCACTCCACACCCAGCCAGGCCCCAACAACTCGATCTCACTCCTCTACCAATCGCTCTCTCTCACGGACACCAGGAGGTCCGACTGGACATCCCCACCTCCTGTATATCGGTTGGCCTACTTTATCAGCTCGCTTCACGCCAGCGTAAACTCCCATCGGGAGGTCCAACGCCGCCTCGCGCCGCCTCGGACCCCCACCTTCTCAACACACTAAGACAGCAGGAAATTCAGATCATCCGAGCTGTAGTCGTTCCCGCAGTTTCAGGCCGCCGCGTGAAAATTTGCTCTCCCCTGTTCACTCATCTCTCCGGCCCAGACGTCGTCCCCCTGCTACATGCCCTCCTCCTCGATCGACTCGCCACGGAACTCGCCGACACTTGGAACACCAGCGCCACCGACCCAACCCCCTGTATGGAAGACCTCCCAGAACCCGTTCAACTCCTACTTCAGATCGCGGACGCCCTCCAACCCACACGCGACCCCATACAGGTTGACAACGACCCCACCTCCTTCTGGATTAATATCCTCCACCCGTCCCATAACCCGATCCTTTCACAATCAGGCCCTGTACATTTTCACGCAACACTCCAAAACGCTATTCACTCAGTACCCCCCACCCCCCAAAACTACACAATCATCATCACACCCCCCCCCACTCACGGGTCATGTCCCAGGCACTTCGTGGGCTGACACCTGCCTCACCACAGTTCTCATCCAATCTTCCCACCCCCCTCCCCCTTCCATGCCCCACACCCAACGGCTCCATCCCTCCATCACACTGGCTCTCCACCCTCCTACACCAAACAGCTTCAGAATACGCACACTCTCACACCCACTCCCACCGGCCCTCCCCCCCACCCTTCAACTTATCTCTTCATGCCTCCCTCCAAAAATTTCCCGACGGCTCATACTTCCGCTCCCACCCCTCCCCTTCCCCCCACATCGCCACCAGCATCCAAGTCTCCCTCACCACCACCATGTATTGCATCCTCGTCTCCACCAACGGCACCGCCACCATCCCCCTACCCCACACCTACATCCACCGAGGCACCCCCACCCACACCACATGCTCCCTATACATCACACCCCACCACTACTCCATCTTCGGAAGGTCCCGCATCTCGGACCCCATCTTCCACACCACCCCTTCTCCCCCTCCACTCACCATCACGAAACACAAATCCCTTCTCCGCAACCCCCCCTCTCTCCTTCTCGAATAGACAAGTCACCTCCAGGCCACCAACAGTTACGAAGCCTGGCAACAAGAACCTGCAGATGGCTCCATGCTCGACACCCCCGACGAAGCCCCTCTCGACCTCGACTCCCTCCCCGACATCCTACTAGCCCCCTCCCACTCCCCCCCACCAACTCACACTCAAGACCTGCACCCTTCCAAAAAACGACGCTCGCCCTCCCCAGCCCCTCCCCCACACCCTCCCCTCCCACACCCTACTGCCCCCCCATCCTTACCAGCCACCACTCCCCTCCACCCACACTCCCTCCCCACTATCGACGAGGCCTCGACAGACCACATGGATTCCTCGTCCACCCCTCTCACACAACCCGCCACTGCCTCCTCTCACCCAACCCCGGGTCACCACCCCCCACCTCCCCCCTCCCCCCAAAACACAGCTTCAACCCCCAACACGACCTCAACCCCCCTCCCCCCCGTGGCCCCCTCCCTCCCCCGCCACGACCCCATGGACTCCTCCCCATCAAAACGCACTCCTACAGACCCCGCACTCAAACCTGCCCCCCCATCCGGCGTCTTAAAGCACGCGCGACCCACCCCCAAAAAGGCCCAATCCTCTCCCCCACCCCGCCGCAAACCACGCGACCCCCCGACAAACAAATACCAGACCCCCTCCCCTACCCTGCAACCCGCCTCCTCCGCACACCGGTCCCACAACCACCCACCCAACACACACCCTTCCAACCTCCCCCTACCTGACTCTTCCCCAGCAAACTCGGCCCTCGAGCTTGACGACCTTCCTGAAGAAGACCTGGCCGCAGAAGACGAGACTGAGGAACACTTCCCCTCCACTGGACCTCCCATCTCTCCATCCGACTTCCACTCGGCCGATAGGGCCATCCCCCGTCCCTAACTCCACTACAGACGGGCCAACAGGCCCGGAGGTTCGACCCCCCAACCCCTCTCCCACACCCTACCCACGACATTCGTCATCACGGTGTAACCAACCCACACATGGATAC
Organism: Tetraselmis chui; assembly: GCA_026401115.1. Taxonomy (NCBI): domain Eukaryota; kingdom Viridiplantae; phylum Chlorophyta; class Chlorodendrophyceae; order Chlorodendrales; family Chlorodendraceae; genus Tetraselmis; species Tetraselmis chui. The sequence continues at coordinate 7,482 of JAPMLY010001600.1, forward strand.
TCTTCCGCCACACTTCACACCCAACACCTGCACCATTAAACTTCACAACTACCTACTTGATCTTAATCTTGAAAACGGCCCCCCCACCCCTATCGGACACCTCGACTCCTCGGCAGTACTCTCATTCCAATGGGGTCACTACCAGGACCTCTCCAACCTATACTGCATAGCCACCTCCCTAGCCAAACTCCACTCTAACCCCTGCAACACATACTCTATCATCACAAACATCGAGGTAGACACATTTCATAACCATCAAGTATACCCATGCCAGCGGACTAACCTCGCAAACATGGGCGTACCCCCAAGCCCGGGCACGCCCCACAACTCCCTCCTTGTCCTCACCTGGCAGGACTCCCACTTCGGCCTTCTACACGTGACGCACGACTCGGCCACTTGGGTAGACTCACTCCACCACCCCCCCCACCGTCCCTACTTACCCGCTCCCTCTCACTCCTCGCCTCTTGGAACTCGTCTCCCCCCCCCCCCAATCCTCGCTCCTCGCCTCCTCAATCCCCCTCGACAGAACGACGCATCCCGCGCATGGTCCTGTGGAACCCACGTCCTCCTTCACACATACTTTATTCTCACAGCCCCCGCTGACCATGCCTACGTTCCCCCACATTTCGACCCCAGACACACAGTATACTCCCTCCACTCTCTCTTGTGGCAACACGTCTTTCGCTCCACCCCCCTCCCTCTCGGACGCTCACAGCTTCTGGCCGCCCTTCACTCTCATCAACCCTCCCCCTCACCCGAGCCTATACACCCCTCTCCACCCCTCTTATCCAAGCCTCTTCTCACTCCTTCCCTCCCCCCGCCCCTCCCCCGTCGACCCACCCACCCCCACACCAGCTCCCACATCACACCCCCGAACCCGCCCCACCCTTCCACCTCCCACACCCCCCCACCTTGCCGCAACACCCCCCCCTCCCGCGAACCCCCCCCCTCGACCCCTGCCCGCACCCCACACCAATCCTCCCCCATCATCTCCCACAGCCCCTACACCTCATTAACCTCAACACCAGGGGACTACACACTTCCATCATGGATGTGGAACACCCAGCCACCACCCACCGCCCAGATATCCTAATCCTCACAGAAACCACCCACACCACCCACAAATCCCGGTGGCGTGTCGCCCTTCCCCAATACCTCCTAAAAAGCTCACGTCCTCGCTACTCAGCTGTGCCATTACCCTCCGAAGGCGTTCTCTTTGCGGTCCGCAGAGAGTCGTTCCAATCTGCCACCGTCCTTACCCCCCCATCCCACCTAATCCCACACATCGCAGGACTAAATCTAGTACCCCACTCAGGCGACCCATACCTCCTCCTCGGAGTCTACATGCCGCAGCTTTACAGCACCAAACTAACCCGCCTATACGCGGAGGTCGCGGCATGGGGCCTTCGCCTAACGGACGACTACCCGACCCACCGTGTCCTCTGGGGCGGCGACTTCCAAACGACCACCACACAAGGTACATGCAACCCCGCCCTCACCTCCTTACTCAAATACCACCTCCGACCACTCCACCCCCCCCCTCCCCACCTTCCCCCGTAGCGGAAGTTGCCTTGACCACTGGCTCACCCCTCCTCCCTCCCCCCTCACCCTCAACCCACCTGCATGCTCGATTTTTACCTCTCCCTCACACTTCTCCGACCATTCGGCGGTACACCTAGTTATCCATGCCCCCTCCTCCCTAATCGCTCGTCAACCCTCGGTCCACAACCCACCCCGCACTCACCACACCACCCGCAAACTCACCTTCAAACTCCCACTACAACCGCACCACATTACATCATACCAACGTAGCACGCCCTCCCTTCTCAACCACACGGCCTCTCTCCACGCAGAAATTCTCAATACAAACCCGTCCTTGGCCACTCCCGATACCCTCGACACCCTAGCCTCGAAATTTACCGCACTCCTCTCCCTACATATGGACCACGCAGCCACCATATGGCCCCTCCTACCCCCGAAGAAACCCCGCCCCACTACCTCGTCCGTAAACCCCACCTGGCTATCTAAAAGAACACGCCACCTCATTCGCAAACTCCGCAGATGCAGCACCAACGGTGGCCCCCTACCCCTAGCCCAAACCCTCCTACAAACCTCTGACTATCTTTCCCCCACCGATATCCATCAACAATGCCAGGCACGCATACGCCTTCTACTCCGAACAACCACCACAGATATACTCCAAAAAATTAAAACCCGCACCAATACTGCCTACGACGCCTCCCCAAAATCCTCCCACCGCCGCCTAAAAATTAAAAGCGGCCTCCTCCCCGCGACCACCGCAACTTCAACTCTTCACCGCATTACCAAGCCCGATAAAACCACAGCATCCTCCCCCTCAGCCGTCACTGAGGCGGTCCACTCCCATTTCACCACCGAACTCACGCGAGCCACCCCGCCCGACCTACCCGTACCCCCTTGGGAACACCCTGACAACCCCTACAACTACACCATAGAACCCCGAGGGGACCCCACACTTACTCTCGCCGACATGATTACCCGTGATACATTTGATAAAACCCTCAACTCGCTAGGCACAGGCAAAGCCCCCGGCCCCGACGGTATCCCCAACGAAATTCTCAAGTTCCTACCCCCGGAGACCCGCTCCGCCCTCTACTCTCTCCTATCCCTCCTCGCTCATAACTCCTACACACCCCCTGAATGGTGCCATAGCACAACATGCCTCCTACATAAAAAAGGTGACCCCACCCTCCTTGACAACTACCGCCCCATCGCCCTCATGAATAACCTTCTCAAGCTATGGACCGCACTAATAAAAGACGCAGGCTCGAAATACGCCGAAACCCACGGCATCCTCAGCGACCAACAAGACGGCTTTCGACAACACCGCAGCATCCACGACGCCCTCTCCTCCATAATCATGGCCATGGAAGACGTAAAACTCCACAAAAAAGACATCTACGTCATGTACGCGGACTTCAAGGGCGCCTTCAACGCTGCAGACCACCGCATAATGTTCAAACACATGAGACAACTCGGTATGCCCTACACTTTTGTAGATACATGCGAACATCTCTACGGAGTCTCATCCACAGACTACATTACCCCATACGGTCCCACCCCCTCCATAGACATAAATCGAGGTACCCCACAGGGAGACACCCTCTCCCCCTTCCTATTTACCCTATTCCTGGAACCCTTTCTCCGCTGGCTCACTGTGGGTAGCCGGGGCTACCGCCCAGGGCCCCCCGCCACTAACGTCGACCCAACAGAACCCACAGCCACATACCCCGGACACGGCTTCGCCGACGACCCCAGCCTAGCCACGGGCTCGACCCCAAACATGGCCATCCAACTAAGGAAACTCTCCCTCTTCAGCGCTTACACAGGTATGACCGTCAACATCCGAAAATGCTGCATTACCGGAGCCCTCTGGCGCACAGGCAACGCCCTCTCCCTTGCCAACATCACCCTCCTCACATCCCGCCTCTAAACACAGTTCATCACCATCAACTCCACGTCTCCACCCCGGCACCCATCCCCTCCATAGGCCCCTCGGACACATACCGCGTCCTTGGGGTCGAACTCAACACCTCCCTCACCTTCACCAAACACTGGCACGAACTCAAACGCACTACCACATCCCTCATCAACGCCCTCTCCTCCTCCCTACTAACCCAGTCCCGCAGAATTCGCGTCATCCGTGGCCTCCTACTCGGAAAACACTTCACCCTCCAACTCGGCCTCTTCAGCGACTCCCAATTGGACACCCTCGAAGGTCAAATATGCCGCGCCCTCCGCTCCGCCGTCTCCTCGGTACGTAACCTCCCCCGCACCGCCCTACACCGGCCAATATCCGACCTCGGCTACGGCCTCCCCTCCCTCAAAGCCCATGCCGCACAACTCACCGTCTGCCACCTCCACAAAATCCTGAACTCCCCCGGTTATAGGGGCCACATGGCCAGAGCCCACATACACAACATCTCCACCACATACTCCCACTGGCCCACTGAATCAATAATGTCAGGCAGTCTATCCCCCCCCACGCTCAGATGCCTAGTGCGCGCCCAACGCGACGCCGGAACCATGTTTCACAACATCCCTCCCCTCTCCCTCACCAACCCCATTGCCTCCACAATCCGCACCCACTTCACCAGCCAGGACGCCGCGCTCCTGACATCACTCAGAGACAGAGCCACACATATCACAGACCCACACACATACAAACAAGCATACCGCGAATTCTCACCCCGCAAGACACACACCTCCCTCCTTCCCCGTCTTAACCCCCTCTGGCAAAATTACATAACCGAATGGTCACAAGTTCTCCTCCGCGCCACCCCTTCCTCATTCATCCTCAAATCATGCCAGTCCATCTCCAAACTCACGGGGTCCAACACCTCCCTCTCTATCCCAATTCGCCTTCTCGTCGCAGTCCTCACCGAACCCTCCGACACTGTCCACAACCGCCTCCCCGTCACAAACCTCAACCCCAAACAAGCATCCCCCCCCACCACTCTCCACCCCTCATGCACCAACATCTACACCCCCACTGCACCCATCACGCACATAGACACAGAATACCTCACCCCCTCAGACCACCATTTCCCCCCCTGCGACGTGACGCGCATCATCTCCAAACACAAAGACACAGAATACGGACAAACCCAATACATGGTCGAATGGGCCCCGGAACACCTCACGGAATGGGATATACAACTCCAACTGGACGACGGCTTCCGACTCATCTCTTCCACCCCCACCTCGGTAAACCTACCCACCCCCACCCCCGCCGATTGCTCCATATGTCACAACCCTCTGCACTTAGAACCCACCTCCACCTGCAGCACATGCCCGCACTTTGCCGTCCATTCCCAATGCCGCCCTGCCTTAGGCCCCGCCACATGGCAATGCGACTGGTGCGCTCGCGGCAAACAACACGACCTCACCCGTCTCCACGAAGTCCAGTGGGCGCCTTGCCTTCAACTACACGACACCATCAGTGAGACCCCCTCCGGCCCCACCGCCCTCACCGCATTCAACTCCGGCTTTGTCCCCTCCACCACTCCCATTCTGCCAGAACCCGGACCCCCTCCATGGACACACCCCCTAATCACATTCAACCACGACCCCATCAACCCCGACCTCGACATGCTCCCTACCGGTACATTCGCCATACACGCACACCCCTCACTTCACGATACCACAATCCTCTGCACTCCCGGCGGCCGCGCAGTCACCACCCTTAACGGCCCCCGCGTCCGCCACCTATACCAACTCTTTCGCCCCGACCTCTCCGATCATACATTCGAAGAGGAGGTCTACAACCTCCTCACTCGCCTAGGCTCCCGCTCAGAAATCCACTCACCTACACCCGCCACCACCACCCGCAACAGATGGGCCACCAGAGAGGACCTCCTCTCGGCCCTCCGTCACACATTCCACATCCAGACAGAACTCTACTCAGACCCCCTCAATAAATCACTCCACTCGCACACCTACCACTCACTCTACCCCGAAGACATAGTCTTCTCATCCAGCGGCAGTAATGCCCCACACACATGGCAAGGCACCAACATCGCCAACCCCGAATACGACCACGAATGCATGCGCCGAGCCATGGAACATGCAATCACCAGCGCACACCTCACAGCCTCACACACCCCAAGCGCTACCATCCTCATACTCCCCCGTTGGGAACACACACCATACCGCCACTCCAAATATATCAACTCCCCCTACACACATCACCTATACACCCTTCCCAACGACGCGAACACCTTCTTACCCCCCGACCAACACACAGGCCACCCCACCCCTACCCCTTTCGGCACACGCTGGATGGTCGACATCTACCTCGTCGCTAACTCCCTCGCACTCCACACCCTACCCTCACACACAGCCATGACCGCACTCCACAACACCCTCGAGTCTATATACGACACACACCTCCCAAGCCCCACCATCACCATCCCACCTCCACACCTCACCGACTCCTACTCACCTCACTCCGCAGGCATATACCATTTCCCCCCCAACCCCACTCACCCCCTTACCTACCCCCTCCACGAACGCACACGACTAACATACTCCCCCACCAGAGGAACTCTTGCTTGGAACTGGCAGGACTTCGTATACACAGACGGCTCGAAAAAAGGAGGCAGCTCCCCTCTCGGGGCGGCAGCCACCCACCCAGCCTCGGACACCAACATCAAAATCCTGGTGACCTCTACCCCTCCCTCCCATACTATCAATCGAGCCGAACTAGCTGGCATTGACATAGGCCTCCAACTAGGCCATACCCACCTCCTAACTGACAGTGCGTGCTCCCTCCGTCTCATACAAGGATACCTTAACTGCCCCTCCGCTTATAGGCACAACATCCACCGCGACACACTCCTCTCCATCACACGCACCATCATAACCCGCTGCGACGCAGGCATCCGCACACATCTCGGCAAAATTAAAGCACACAACCACTCACTCGGCAACGACCTCGCAGACGCACTCGCTAACCAAGTAGCAGATGGTCAACCACCAAACACCACATACAACACAGGCTCGGACGTGTCCATTGGTCACTGGACCTGGCCTTACACCCTCATACCACAGACTCAAGGGGAACCCATACCCTACATATACACAAACCTCAAAGCCGACGCACACACCCACAGCTGCAAGCACACACTTACACCCCTCTCACAAACATCCAAACACGGCGCCCTCCTCGCCCGCGCCGCGGCAGACGGCGCCGACTTCACCTTCCACAAAAAACTCACAACACTCACCAACACCCAATTCACCCACAAACAAGAATTCATATGGGGCGTCCACAACACCCGCCTCCTCACACACAACCCCACCATGCGATGCCCCATGTGTGGACAATTCACCAGCAACGGCCACATGGCCGGTAACTGCCCATCCATGTCTGGCCTAAGACAGGACCGTCACAACAGCGCGCTACAACTCCTACTATCCCTCCTGGAACGCCACAACGGAGGTCGCTGGGAGACTATCACTGCAGACTTCGGTAACAAACCCATCAAGTCTTTCACCCGCCCCACCCCCACCTACACCCCTCTTGACTGTCACCCCCCACACCCCACCCACATGCCCACCCGCCTTGTTGATGCAGACGAAGGTCTCTCGCCCGACTCCCTAACCTCGTGCCCTGCTATCCTCCCCCCCGAAATCCTCCCGCCTGCACTACGTCCCCCGGCGCACAAACCCGATTTCATACGCCTCCTCGAACCTCGCTTCGTCGGCCACAACAACGGCCGCCGCCGATACTCATCTATCAGGAAAATACAGATAGGGGAGTGGAAGTACTGCACCGACCACAACCTCTCACACACAGCCCGCTTGATTAGGGACAAATACACACCCCTCGCAAATGCCATCCGAAACCACTGGCCAGGTACCGAAGTCGACATCCTACCCATAGTCATGAGCCGCACGGGCACACCGCACTCATCCACCATCGCAAGTCTCACCTCTCTCCTCACCCTCCGCACCGACCCTCCCGACAAACTCATCACCAAAGCACGACTCGACACATCTCGCATCCTTTCCACACTCCATGCACACACCGTCCAATGGCTGCATTATCTCCTCCTTGTCTACCGCACCAAATCACGCACGACCACTCGCCGAGCCTCCGCATAACGCACCTCCCCAAGCCATTCATGCACACCACCTTTAACCCGCTTCAGACCCTCCCCGGGGGGGAGTAAAACCCCCGACCACACTTGGAGAGGTTGGACATAGGTGGTTCACGGTCTAGCCCTGACTTGTAAGTTCCCTGTATGGCATAGTTGGGAGGGCCCAGAGACAGCAGCCGACGCATCCGGCTTTTTGGAAGTGCCAACCCAATACCGGTTTCAGCTCTGGATAATAGCCACGTCGCAAGTTTCTGCCGCTATAGCGACGCAGCCAACCTACTGTGGGAGGACGTCTCTTTCCTCGGTTCGTGTTATGGAACTACGCTTTAAGAAGCGGAAAACCGACCACCACAAAATCCACGGAATCGTCCGTGTCGCCAAACTCCCAGGTAACCCCTACTATGAACTCGGCCTCACGTCCCGGTACAAGACAGTTATGGCCCGTTTCTCTTCCCCCCTTTTAACATGGTTTTCCTTACATTTTGTGGCACAACACTATTGCGCCTAGGGGAACACGAGTACGAACCGCTACCTTCCGCGCTAAGCTACCAGGCCTAAAGGCGTTATCTGGCGAGGTGGATGGGCCCCCTCCTCTCCACCCCCTTGTTCCCTGCCGCCTTCCTCGCCCGCTTTGGCACTCACCCCGGTCGCGGCGGCGGAACTTCCGCCGCAGCCAACGCGGACATCCCGTTCGCGATTTGGGGCTAGCACGGCGGATGGTGCTCCGCCTCCTCCTAGCTACGCTACATGGGCTTGGACAAGACTCACGTCTTGTCCGTCACACGAGCCATAATGTCCCTCGCCCAAGAGGACGAGAGCTCTGACGGCGACCCACACTATCCATCCCGCCTACACCCCGTGTCTCCCCGACCGCGCATCCCAGACCGGACAATGATCTCTTGATGTTCGGGTAGTTACCCACCGTCATTCCACACAATATGACGAAATTGATGTAGCAAGCCGAGAAAACACGAGGATTTCATCGATACGGTACGTAAACGAGGAAACTCCGGTTTTCTTGGCACAACGGATGAAGTGTAGTGTCATCCAGTTGTGGTCGCTACCCCACTATAAGGTATATAGTGGTAGCGACCGCAACGTACCTCATGAGTTCGGAGTCGGTACTCTAATCACCCCCCGCCCCCCCCCGACCCGGGGGTGATTACAATTTCGCCCCTTGAAAAATGATGAACCATGACGAATGAAGACCCTAGCGTCTAGCTTGATTGAACTCTGCTACTAGTGCCATGTTAGTCCCCCAATGAGAGGTTTTAGGTAGTCGGTTCTCATACCGCCTTCTCACCGGTATGCATTTGCGTACCTCGTGAGTTTGGAGTCGGGAGTCTAATCATCCCCCCCCCCCCCCGACCCGGGGGTGATTACAATTTCGCCCCTTGAAGAATGACGGACCCTAAAGAATGAAGACCCTAACGTCTAGTTTGATTGAACCCTGCTACTAGTGCCATGTTAGTCCCCCGATGGGAGGTTTTAGGTAGTCGGTTCTCATACCGGTTCTATTTGCGCGGTGTGCGCGGCCTTGGTTGGTGGGTCAGTGCATGGCTTACTCCCTGCTTCGACGTCCACTCATGCAAAGGACATGAGTGATTGCGTTGCCGTAACACCCTAGCGTGCCTCGACCGGCTTTCAACGCCTTCCGCATATAATAGGGACATAGGCCACCTTACACGGTTCTTTGCATGTAGTCGCCATTATTGGGCGTAGGTGTATCTGCACGGTTTGTTATTTATAGTGCGCTGGCAGGGCTACGGGCATGCATCCCCTTTCCTGTATTGTTTCGACGATACCCTCATTACTTTACCGGTCAGGGGTACATTGTCTAGCCACGGGTAGTTACCTACGGTCCTGCCACACAATCTGACGAAATTGATGTAGCAAGCACAGAAAACGATATGGTTCAGACTGTTCTCTCTAACTACATTATCTACTATGCAACATTTGACGCTCTCGCGAATTCTCATTGTTGCATTTGCCGTAATTACTAGTTACGCAACTTGTATTGGACAAGGACACCCCCGGTCAAATTTTGTACAGAAAGTCTCCTAGGTGGCTCATTCAAGAAGTCCCTCATTCAAGAAGACAACTTCTTTTTAATTGTTGCAAGTCATTTTAATTCACCTGTTACGAGGGTTGATTTATAGCGAAGTGCGCCTCCACTCGCCAATTGTGCTTTGATCCGGTTGGAACACAAGCGACGGTCCATGCAATTTGGGGGCCTACTATGTTCTTACCGATGCTTCCTGAGCTTTCGATTTACACATATATAAAATTGAGCGCGGAATGTTAGTCCTTCCACACAATATTGAATAACGCGCACTCGCCACAATAGGGAGCATCTCTGTCAAGTAATTCCCAAACTGTCGCTATATCTATATACTCGCCACAAGAAATTGCTTTCTCAAGTGTATACAAATGCAATTTCATTTACAATACTTACTACAACATATAGCGATATAATAAGAAATCGCGCTACGTTCGGCGTGCAAGCCAATCTTGGTAATAGCATGCAAGAATATCCTCAGCAGTGATGAGGAAAGTATGGCATTGCCAATCTTTATCGTTGCCTATTACTGCGGGAACCTGGTATGTCTCCCCCCCCGAACACCCCCAACAAAAAAGAACAATGTCAAAGGCAGGATAAGATGATCGAAAAAATACTAAACCACAAGGAGTGGATTTAGCATTGCATCCCAACGGTAAATACCAACATCTCAACAATTTTCAATCAACGCCGTCGTGCTCACTTGTGCATAGACGGAGACCAGCGAAGAAGAGGAACACTGCAGAGGCAAATTGACAACGCTGGTCAAGCACACACGTCGAGCAGGTAAACAGGGAGATGGTTATTCGTGGAATGACCGCATAGCCGATGCCCGCAACAGGCTTCATGTACAGGTGTGGTGCAGGCATTTGGAGTGGAAGGCCTCTTCTAATGACGGAATAGCAGGGATAACTACGGCAGCAGTGTCATAGTTCAGACATCGCGACGTCCATGACATCCACCAGAAAGTCGGCGTCATCCTTGCTGAAGCACATCGGCGGCTTGATGCGGAACACGTTACCGTGCAGTCCACCCTTCCCCATCAGCACTCCCATGTCCTTCATGCGCTCCATAATAACGCTGAGCTCCGCGGCCGCCGGCTCCTTGGTCGCGCGGTCTTTCACCAGTTCCACACCAAGCATCAGCCCCTTGCCACGCACGTCTCCAATGATGGAATGCTTCTCCGCCAGAGCTCCAAGTCGCTCCAGCAAATGGGCACCAACCTGACAAACGCACATTACAAACATCGCATCACCGCCTGCACCCGTTACACACAGGTGCAAAGCGCATGAATGTGGGGATGTCTGGGTTCCTACCGTCGCACAGTTGGCCTGGTAACCGTCCTCAATAAGGGTCTTCAGCACAGCGCGGCCGCCCGCCGAGCACATCGGGTTGGCGCCAAAGGTGTTGAAATGGATGCGGTCCTTCATCACAGCCGCGATCTCCGGGGTGGTGACCACGGCAGCCAGGGGTAGCCCGTTGCCAATGCCCTATACAGCATCCCACATCATCAAATCCATCAAACCATCAGTGGAATGACCCGGATCGCTGTGTATGTAAATAAAATGTGTGTGGGTTGCGAAGCATTGGTGTGCATGTGGGTTTATGCACTGGGTAGGAACGGTGGAGCAAAGGGAGGGGGTAAGAACAGGCAGCCACCTTGGCCATAGTGACGATGTCGGGCATGACGCCGTGGTTCTGGAAGCCCCAAAAGTTTGAGCCGGTGCGGCCAAACCCGGTCTGTACCTCGTCGCTGATGCACAGCCCGCCGTGCTCGCGGACGGTCTTGTACACCTCGGGCAGGTAGCCCTCCGCCAGCGACACGGCACCGCCCACGCCCTGGATCGGCTCCGCGAAGAATCCGCCAACGCGGCCGGAAGTGCCGTGGAGGATGTGGTCCTTTACGTCCGCTGCGTAAGCTTTGCCGTCGTTGCCGAAAGCGCCGCGGTAAGGGTCGGGGTTCATCATGTGGTGGACGCCAAAGCCCTGCGGCGTGTTGTACTTCCAGGTGCTGTGGGCGGTGAGGCCCATAGTGGTGGGGGAGGCGCCGTGGTAGCAGTTACGCAGCGCCAGGAGGTCGTAGTTTCCAGTGTACATACGCGCCATCGACATCGCCAGGTCGTTCGCCTCGCTGCCGCTGTTCACAAAGTATACATTCTGCGCAGAGGCAATACGCGACAGCGCGTCAGATTTACATACCGTCTAGCAGTGAGCACACAGGGGCAGTCGAGTAGTGAGACGCCCTGGATAGTGATACGTGCGTACCTTGAGGTCCCCGGGTAGCGTCTCGGCGAGCTCCTTCCCGAAGAGTGCGATCTGTTCGTTGAGGTAGATGGTGGTCGTGTGCTGAACGCGCTGCAGCTGTTTCACGATCGCGTCCACCACTTTGGGGTGGCAGTGGCCCGCGCTCACGGTGACGATGCCGGCGAAGGCCTACGTGGGTTTCGGAAAGGTTAGGGCCGGTCGCGGAGGAAGAAGGAAAGGGGTATGGCAGAAAGCGGTCACGTAAGTCGGAGGTCACGTACATCGAGGAAGCGGCGCCCGGTTTCGTCGTACAGGTACTGCATCTTCCCCTCCACGATCATCACCGGTTTCTTGAAGTGTAGAAACTTTGTGGGGTTCAGATACTTCTGCCGCATCTCCATCACCTCCTCCTTGCTCGGCCCATCATACGGGAGCGGGGTGTGGTCGAAGGGTGGGATGGTGGGCAGGGTACCGGCAACTTCCGGAGTCGCGGCCGAGCTGGCGTAGGAGCGCGCCGGCAGTGACGCCAACCATCCGCCACTAGACACGGCGGAGGGGAGGCGCGACAAAAGTCCTGAGCTCAACATGGTTACGCGAGTCCACCGGGTGTCGATGACGGAAATCCGGTCGACAAGACGGTAATGTGTGGCGTGCCAAACTCCCAGCGCCGGTTATGGTCCGTAATAATGTATGATGACGGTTTTTGAACCTGTGGCGAGATTATTTCTGTCATTCACAAACACACACAAACAGTCCGTCACTCCTCGACGTCATCAGCCCACGTGAACATCCCGGGTATAGCCGGGGACGGGGTCTCGACAATCAGTCGCAACACAAAACACGCACATCGACTCGCACCCGAGAGATGAAGGCGTTTCAGCAGTCGTGGAAGGAGACCAGATGGAGCTCGCCAGGCGGGCTTGGTGGCTGGGAAGGATGCAGGGCTCGGGCCGCCTCGGGTGAGGTGCCGCCCTTGTCGGTGGCTGTGCGGCTGCCGGTTCGTCGGTAAAAATATCGAAACCGTCACCTGCTCTGCCTCGATGCTCGCGCTGCTGTAGTACCGCCTACATCCGGTACGGCAACGATTGTACAACAAATCATCATTGCCATGCTGCGCAATATTAATGCCGCGATCGGATAATAAATATAGCGGCCCAAATGAAAGTATTTTTCCGTGTGTGCTGTTTGATAAACACTCCTCCACAAAAATCCTGAACAAAATTTCGCACCTTCCCAAGTAAAATATAGTCGTGCATCGATTTTATTGGCAATAGATCTCCTAAAATCCTAGGCAATGCTTGGGCGCCCAAGATGGATTGCGCGAATGTAACTACGAGCGGGAGCGAATTCGAGTACTACCGGGCTTGTGTCCTTCGGGTTATCGCGCCCGGCCGCCCGCACCCGTGCGGCACGCTCTTTCAAACAATCGCCGTGTCGGTTAGACGAAAAGAGTAACGGGCGCACAGCGCCGCAATGTGAATGCGTATGCGACGGTAGAGCAAATATGATGCATAGGCGACGGAGGGAGGAGGTGTTGGGCAGTCCGCCGTGGGGGAAACGCAATAAATCGCGTATGTAGACTTACCATCGATATGCGCACAACCCAAGGGCAAGGTGTGTTCGGCCACAATGTACAAACAATCATAACCTACTCAAATATCAAAACTTTTTCTGAAGGTGCCGTTGGACGCACCTTTTCAATGCGCGTCGAACGCACCTACTCTTGAGATCAACACCCACAAATAAGTTTTCGATGAATTATTCAAATTTCCGCAAAACTTCGGGAAAGCTCATCCGCAATGCCAACACACACCCATCAAATTCGGCACACTTCACGAGGCAGCTTGCGCGGGGTTTTGTCGATATTTGTTAACAATTTTTTATTTCCACTGAATTGCAAGCCCAATTCTCGAGAATCCCGACGTGTGCCACGCGTGTGGCGGGTGTGGTCGGCACAAGCACTGAAGCACATACCCAAGCATTCCAAATACCACCGTCAACGTGATGCGTCCCAAACGGCCAAGTTGGACCTCGCCCCCAACAAAGCCAATCGCCTCGTTAACTTACAACGTGCGATGTTTATCCAAACCTGCGTCATGTGGGCTCTTACTCGCTTGTGTTCTAAATATATCACATGTGCATGCGGCGTGAACTTCCATGCTCCATTCACACACTAAGCCAAACCAATCCAAACCAAACCAAACCAAACCAAACCAAACCAAACCAAACCAAACCAAACCAAACCAAACCAAACCAAACCAAACCAAACCAAACCAAACCAAACCAAACCAAACCAAACCAAACCAAACCAAACCAAACCAAACCAAACCAAACCACACCAAACCAAACCAAACCGAACCGAACCAAACCAAACCAAACCAAACCAAACCGAACCGAACCAAACCAAACCAAACCAAACCAACCAAACCAAACCACACCAAACCAAACCAAACCAAACCGAACCAAACCAAACCAAACCAAACCAAACCAAACCAAACCAAACCAAACCAAACCAAACCAAACCAAACCAAACCAAACCAAACCAAACCAAACCAAACCAAACCAAACCAAACCAAACCAAACCAAACCAAACCAAGCCAAACCAAACCAAACCAAACCAAACCAAACCAAACCAAACCAAACCAAACCAAACCAAACCAAACCAAACCAAACCAAACCAAACCAAACCAAACATCGCACATTAACCACAGCATCCACGCCTCCAAACCCCTTCCAACAAGTATCCCAAAATACGGTTATGTGGAAGACGAAGTAGTATGCATTTTGGTGTGAGCGCTTGGGTAGTGCCCAAGCGTGGCGCTCATAACGACGTATGTCGTTTAGCCAATTTACTGGGAATTTGTGGGCTTAATTCAACAATCTTCACCGATAACACTCACTTTAATCTCAGGTCCAACCATACCGAATGACGGCTAACTACTTGCGTCCCGGATCTCCTACACTTGGGTGGTACCTCGGTGTCATCGTGTTGGGCGTGGTGGGATGGGAGCCTCTTCTTGACTAGCTTATGTTTAACATAATCTATGTCCGTACTTTTGTTGGGGAGCGTAGTACTCACCGCAATGATAGCAATAGTAAGGTAGCAATGGTATAGGTCTTGAACATCGCATCGATAACGCTTGGCGACAAATGAAAACACTTGGTTGTGGACGTTACGGTCACTAGTGCGCACACTAATTGTAGTGTTCCGGTTGTTGGGGCTCCGGTTCCGCTCCATGATAGTCTTGCGTTCATCATTGGGGGCTCAACAACAAGCAAGCAATCTAAGCTTGATGCCGGCGTCCGCACTTCGTCCTCCCTTGGCACGTCGTCCATTCCGTCTCTTCATGACTACTGCCCCTTAGCCATAGAGGACGGGGGTCGGTTCGCCCCTATGGCGGCTAAATTGGTTAATGGCTTAACCGATAGCTCGCTGCGAATAATTGATTACCATAGACTTAATAACGAAGTTACGCGTACCTTCTTCCACGTGTGGATGACACCCTCGATGCGATAAGAGACGCACATTTCTGCACTCATATTGACCTCGCGTTTGGCTTCCAGCAAGTTCGAGTGCGTGATGAAAACATCCACAAGACAACGTCCAGACACTTGACTGTATGGTGGAGTGGGTCGCCACGACGTTCGGTATGTGTAATGCGCTAGCTACATTACAATTAATGATGAATGACATCATGCGCGAATTTTTACACAAGATCGTCAATGTCTACCTCGACGATGTATGTGTCTACAACCGCACGTTGGACGAACACCTTTAGCACATGCGTCTTGTGTTTCAACGCTTCAAAGAGGAGGGCTTGAATTTGCGTCTTAGGAGTTAGGAGATGCTTCTTCGGTCTTCAAGAGATGGAATATTTGGGCTACACCGTGTCAGCTGTAAAAAATTCTGTTTCGACAAAGAAAGTCGAAGCCGTTGACAACATGCTAGTGCCTACGACGCAAAAGAAATTTCGCAGTTTCGTGCAGTTCCGCAACTTCTACGCCAAGTTCACCCACCATTTTAGCGACCTTACGGCTCCATTGACGGAGTTACTGCGGAAGTCCTAGCCACAAAAGGCTATGTGGCGGTTAACCTTCGGAAAGCTAATTGCAAACACAAATGTGTTGTGTTTTGTTTTGTTCTGTCGCTGCTCAGTTGCTAGGTGGAAGTGCAAATGGAGGGAGAGTTGAGAAGATATATCAATGTTAGTGTTTAACAACATATCATAGTTAATCAAAGGGAATTGTTGATAGGTGATGTCACCTCCCTGTACTCCGCTAGGCTTAAATAGCTTTCCGCCTAGATAACTTGCACTTGCTCATGTTGAGCTCTCGTGCTAGGTGCGGGGGCTTTCCAACCGTCGTCAGCAGACTATCGACGCGGCTCGTCCAGTCTAAGGAAAATCACATTCCGCATCGGAAACCTTGCATGGCGCGTCATCTGCCTAGTTAGATTTATTGTGCGTACCTGTACGTACCGGGAGGTACTTGTAGTACAGTACGCATCATAACCCTTGCTAAATTGAAGTAGCGACGTACCCACGTTGTACGTCCTTCCGATGGAAAAACACGAATTGTATTTAGTAACGAGTACATGTACAATATCCTATAATGTACGGTTGCATGATTGTGCTCGTCACAGCTACGATGACGCCGACATGTTTTGAAGCCTTCAATACTCTCAAGTTACAGCTCATTCCCGCGTCATGCCTGATCCTTCCGCATGTGAGCTCGGACACGACTTTCACCGTCACTACATACACTTCGACATTGAGGATTGCAGCAGCAATGTTGCAAGACCAAGGAGGAGGACTTCAACTAGTCTTGTGAGGTGCTACTTTGGTTAGGCTAAGTTGGCAACCTTAGGCGAATAGTAGAACCTAATCTCTGGATCTAATTATACAGCGTAGAGAGAATTAGTAAGATTGTCTTAGGAACAGGGTTTTTTACAATCTGGGTGTGGCGTAAATCTGGTCTGTACCGGTCTGGGTCTCCCCCTCGGCCAGTAAGTCCCCGTCTTAAATATCCACGCCTCAGGTGTTCTAGAAACAGCCTTAGAACCTGTAGCTTGTGCTGTCTGCCAATTAAACCAAACCATTACTAGTGATACAGATAAAATTGCTTACAAGAAAAAGCAGTGGAGGCCACCAAGCAAAAAGAAGAAGAAAGGAGGAAAAAACCTAAGCCGGAGGAACAGGAAGGATTACTAGTGATACAGATTATCTGAGATTATCTGTACCGTTTATCGAACAGTACGTCCTCGAACGGCGTCCCCCCTTCGGTGGTACGCCTCGTCAAGCCGGTCTTCGAGGAACTTGTCGGTTGCGTTTTGTCTTTCCGCGGTAGGGCCACCCAAGGGGCTTCCGCGGAAGCGGCTTGGGCGGCGTTGCTTTTATTTCCGCGCTTAGTTTTGCGCCCCATGGCTGATTTCACTTCTGCGGGGCATCTGCCCCCTGACCCGGTCGCCGATTACCGTGACAACCGCTTAGCCCATTGGGCGTCAGGAGATCTTGATACATTGTTTTCCGCCGCTCGCGCCCACGCATCCCTTACCAATGGGCGGGCACCGCCACCTACCTCACTTTCGAGGGCCGGTACCGACCCCATCTCCCCTTCGCAACCCTTTCATAACGGCGTCTCGGCCAAGGTCGCCAACCGGGCGGCTAGTCTAGCTGCGGTTGGGGAGTACCGCCGTGCAATGGAGGCCCTAAGCTCCAACCCCGTTGCAAGTGGTCGTGGGGTGCACGAGGAATTATCACGGTTGCACCCACAAGACGATGACGACCTCGCGGACGTGTTGCCGGATCCCTTCTCCCTCCCTCGTATCAAACTCCGCGCTTCGGAAGTCGATATTATGGAGGTCGTCGCTAGATGCCCTCGAAAATCTAGTCCTCACGTCGACGGTTGGAGGTTTGAAACTCTTCGCGCGTTGGGTTCCCCTTGCACTCTCACCGGTTTAGCCGAAGCCATCGTGAACGCAGAGGTTCCACCCGGCGTTGCTTCATTCCTTGCCTCTGCCACACTTATCCCGCTAGACAAGCTCGATCCCGAACAACGACGCGCACAAGAGCAAGAACTTCGCGACCAAAAGGGGACGTTGCGCCCGATTGGAATTGGCTCCGTTTTAGTTCGTTTCGCGAATCGCGCGCTTCTCGCCGTAATTGGTGACGAAGTGTCTCAATGGTTGGCTGCTCGGCACCAATTTGGCGTCGGCGTTCGCGGCGGGGTTGAGATCGTACAATTCATGGTTCGAGCCGCGCTTGACGCTTCACCGGACTGGGCGGACATGCAAGGCGACGCATCCAACGCGTTCAACGAGTTCCTGCGGCGTCCCTTGTTTGAGGAGTTGTCCGCAAATCCCGCGCTTCGACCGTTGCTCCGCGTCGCTACTATGTTGTATGGCCGTCCATCTACCTTGTACGTTTACGACTCATCAAATGCTCACGGCCCGGCCATGCGCATTCCGAGTACCCGCGGAGTCCATCAAGGTTGCGTCCTCGGGGCCATGTTCTTCGCAATTGTTGCCTCCAGGGTATACAAGCAATTGGCTGCGATTGCCCCGAACGAATCCGTTCTCTGCGGTTATTCTGACGATGTTCACTTCTTGGGACCCCCTCCGTCTCTCGTGGCTATTGGCGACGCTATGCCGGAGGCGTATGCTAGCGTTGGCCTCACCGTAACCATCCGCAAAAACTGTTTGTATTCCCCTTTGGGTGTCGGTGATGCTTTCGACAACTTACCCGACGGCCACATCATGCGGGGAGTAAATGTCTCCACGGAAGGGACGAAAGTATTGGGGGGGCCAATGGGTACATCCGATTTTGCTCGAGACGTGTTCGAAACGGCCTTAAGTAAGTATGAGGCCTACGGCGAACGTCTAAGGGGTCTAGCGGCTCACCGGCACACTCACACTGCGCTTCGTATCCATCAACATTGCAACCGCCGCTTCGGACACTTTGCCCGTACAGTCCCCCGAGGTCTTGGCAGGGGTGAGGGCTACGGTGACACCGTCGAAACATTCCTCGAGCGCGCTGACAATGCCACCCTAGATGTGGCGGCTGAGATATTGGGCCTTCCCGCATCTAGCCTACCCAGCAACACTCGCTCCGAGATGTCTCTTCCCATACGTTTCGGCGGCATGGGGGTGGGGGATTTGGCTGCCTTGGCGGACGCGGCCCATGTCGGAGCGGCCGGTTTGGTAGTGGGCTCAGCTATTCGTTTCCTTACAACACAAGACGCTCGCGTGCGCGGGGATTCCCAAGACGATGTTCCAACGGAGCCGACCATGTATGGACGGTTAGCGAGTGCTATGACCACAGCGGTGTCCCGTAGGCATGGTACACCGGACGGAGACGACGGCGATAACGAACCCATGTGGTCGTTAGAACTCGCTTCGTCGTGGGCGCGCTTGGACGCTGCGTGCGGTTCTCACGCTCTCGCCGAGTCTGAACCTTTGATAACCACAGCCTTAGCGATGCTCCCCCCGAAACGTCCAACGGTGGCTCGCGCGGGCTGCGTTGCCGAAGCTCGATCAAACAACGAGCAGATTGCCCAGTCCCTTGATGGCCTACCCTCGCTCGTCCCTCTTTCTGCGTTTGCCACGGACATCTTTCCAAAGCTACAAGCCGACATCAGTGAGCGTGTCAACTTGTTTCGCTTCGCGAAGCTCGCTCCCACGTTTTCCAACCGCGCTCGGCCGGAGTCTAGGCGTTTTCTATCTCGTCTCGGCCACGGCGCCCTTGCGTCTTTGGCTTCGGACCCGCCTACTTCGGGTCGCCTGGGCGAGCTCCGTGAAAAGTTCCCTGAGCACTACGACGCAGTTTTCCGCGTCGCGGTCTGTCGCATCTTCGGCCTACCCTCATCTCGCATCCTCTCTTCTCTACGCTCCCCCACTGCTTGTGCTTCTTGCCATCTCTCGGTTCAAGCTATGCGGGGTGCGTTCTCGTCGGCGGGTGTTGACATGTCGGATGATGCGTGGGCCACTGCTTTTGCGGACCATTTGGCTCGTTGCGGCGGAGATACTTCGGTCCACACCGCTCACTCTTGGTTAGTGACGGCCCTTGCGGAAATCATCTCCGAGGTTCGTGGCGCACTCGGGGTTGGCGTCGAGGTCCTCACAGATCCCACGATGTTAGTTCAACTCCCCAACGGCAACGACGGTCTCCCCGCGGGTGTGGGTGTCTTGCACTATCACGGCATCCGAGGCTCAAAACTTGCCCTTGATGCCGTGGTTTCCGGTTTGTTCGGCGTGTCTAGCCCCCCGTCACCCGAAGTCGCTCTCCGCCGTGCTGAGAAGACCAAGTTCGAGAAGTACTCGGAGGGGTTGAGGAGTCGCCCCGATATCCGCTTCATTCCCTTTGCAGTCACGGAATTTGGTACTCTTGGCGGCCACGCCACGGCTTTCTTGACGGAGCTAGCCAAGCAGGCAGCCGCATCTAAAGGGATGCACGTGGGCAAGTTGTTGGCCTCCTGGCGTCGAAAGGTCTCTCTCGCCGTCCATGTTGCTCACGCGGACAACGTCTTGCGTGGTTTGTCCGCCGCTGCGGACGGCACGGAGGCCGCTTCTTCCTCGGCTGGGATGCCTTCTCCGGCCACGGCGCTCTTCACCCGCGCCATGGGCCGCAAGCGTCCCCGTGCTTCCTCGAGCGGCGCGTGAGGCGCCGCTTGTCGCCTCCAAGTGTTGCATTCTCGGCGTGGCTTAAGAGTTTCCTTAGTATAATCTGCTAGGTTTATGCACAATGTAGTGCTTTCCTTTTGCTGTGCTTTGGATTCCGTGATCCTCTTGTCACTCTTGCCCTCTTGTTTCCCCTCCCACTTTCCCTGTCCGTGCTCATCTGGTTCTTCTTG
The DNA here is from genome assembly GCA_026401115.1 of Tetraselmis chui. NCBI lineage: Eukaryota > Viridiplantae > Chlorophyta > Chlorodendrophyceae > Chlorodendrales > Chlorodendraceae > Tetraselmis > Tetraselmis chui. Next base: position 28,275 of record JAPMLY010001600.1, read on the forward strand.
TAAGCAAGTTTATCGAACATTATCGCACAAGCTCTTAGAACTATCTAGAAAAGAACTATCTAGAAGAGATACTGCTAGTAACTCTGTACTGTCCAAGGAAAATACGGCGATACAGTGGTACTGCCGTGATGACAATAAATAAAGAGTCACTGAGTATCGAAAGGAAGAAAGGGCGGTGTGTTGGAAGAAAGGGCGGTACGGGGACATTTTAAATTTGAGCTGGTTTTGCTCGTTATTTCCCAAAACTTGGGAGAATTAATCAATTCTCCAGATTATGGGGACATTTCGAGGGTGTTCAGCCAATTTAAGGTTGTTTCCCTGCTTACCCGAAACACCCCGAATCATCAGCTGGGGGGTTGCGCCCCCCCTCGGCGCTTATTTTCAATGAGCCACTCGAAGCGTCCATCGAAGATAGGCCCGGGGCGCCCGGCCAGGGGCGCAGATATCCGGTAATCATTCGGTATTTACAATTTGAGGTATTTGAGGTATTTTCCAAGCTTTGACGAGCAAGTTGTTACTGCAAATTACTTAATCCTTAGGAGTAATTTCCCGAAGCTTTGCTAGAGAATTACGGGGACATTTCAGTGTTTATCGCCGCAACACTCTATAGACTATATGTTACCACATGTTCCGCCCGTTATGGTATCGTGTACGTGATTGGATACTGAAGCGGATCATCGTTCTCCGGTCCGACCGATGTCTCGGTGTACACGACGACACCGTTTCTTTTGATGGTAAGCCCGGGTGTGTTCTTAGGACGAGCCTAATTCACTGTGACTGATGCGGAGTTGTTCTTGCTCGGGTCGACCATTGTCCACATCAGGTCACCCACCCCAATGGATTGGCTATACACGTAATATGAACTTGAAGCGTCTAAAGAGAAATGATAGGGTGTATCGTCTCTATCTCTATCGCTTGAATTAAAGTACAGCTTCCATGTGCTCTCAAGGATCACAACCGAATCCCCAAACGAGCTATCAACCCAAAAAAGCCAAACACCATTGTCGGAGGGTGGCAGGACCGAAACGAAGAATTCCCAAACCGTCGGCGCCGTATAGCTCCCGACCGGCTGCGGCCCCGCCGTATTACCCTTTGCATCGACAAGCTTCACCCAAAAGTAGTGGGTCCCGCCCTCGAGCCCGCTCACCGTGGTAACGCCATCCAGGTGCCTTTTGACGCCGGTAGCGTGATTTTTCGTCGACGAGTTGAGCACCGTCGCGGTGACGTTGGTGTACTCCGCCGGAACCTCGTCGACGGTGTTTCGGTAAAGCCGAACCTCGGTGACACCATTCATTTTGGATTAGAGTAAGATTTTTCGATGCACCCGGGAATATTCGGTGCGTTCTCCTCAAGCCGATTCATCTCCGTTGACATGTGGCGGATGAAATCTCCCTCCGATGCGTACTCGGCATCTTGCAGGCGACGCAAAGTACATTTTGTGTTGATGTCCCGGACCACTTCCCCGAACCGTGATGCGTAGTTGTCGTGGCGCTCCGCTTTGTTCGGCCACTCAAGCCCGCTGTTCAAGGCCGTCACGGACCCGCTGAGTAGGGACAAACAACCGCTAACGATCGCTGGTACCCCGGTGGTAGCCGAAGGCTGCCCGATGCCGTACGTGAGGTTCAAGCAACCGACTCCGAGGCTGAGCACCACCGTCGTGAAGAGAGACATATCCGCCAGATCCTTGAAGAGAGAGTGCGCGGCTTGGTGCATGCGCTTAAGTCTTTTCGCATGCGTACGCCACTTCTCTGGCAAAGGATTATCCACTTGAACGGCAATGTCACTGTCACTCATTTTTGTTTTCACCTAAGAAAAACTGTCCCGGGTCTGATGTCAAGTCCGCTAACGTCGAGTCTTGCAATCCCCCGGGGGTCATTCACCGTGTTCCCGATGCTATTATGCCTGATGCTCGTGGTGAAGCCGAGTAGGTAGTTCCATGGTGGAAAGTATGTGGTTACGTCGGGTCGGTTAGTGTCCGACAACCGCAGGTTTGTTTGGATGAGTGACATAACTTTACTACGTGTCGAAGAAAGAAAGTGTGATGGTAACATTGAAGGCATCGGCAGGGTTGATCTCTATCGAGCTCTCCACCAGTTCTGGAGGCGAATTGTCCTCATCAACGTCAAGGATGCCACTGGTTTCTGATTGCGGCTCAAATATCTCCAAAAAGCCCTCGTTCAGCCCCGGGCGCAAAACACTCCCAGAAAAATTCGCCGTCCCTAGCGTATGCCGGAAGGTCATTCTTCGTCTGGTATTTGATAGAAGGTGAGACAAATAATGTAAGCCGTTGACTCGCCATTGCCAAGCTCAACAAATTGCGTCGCCGTCCTCAGTTGAAGGTCAATCTCGCCCACGTTATCTAGCGGCCGTCTAATCGGAATCCCCACCGAATCCTCGTTAACACCTTTCAGAGTGAGCTTCTGGCCCAAGTAGCTAAGTGCGTCTTGTGCGCGTGATCCCGGGAGAAATCCGAGGACGCTTAGGCCTTGGTACGGGTCGTCGACTAGGGTTTTGCTCGTGATTGCGAGCCCGAACGCTTGCGAGCCGTAGAGATGAATCAACGAGCAATGCAAGACCGCGACTTGCCACCTTGTCTCGTCGTTGCGATCAGTCCGGAACGTGCGGAAGTCGACGGGGACCCTTTCGTTTGGTCCGCGGACATTCATCCACACGTGAAAAAAGGGCGGATAAAGGCTACGCTCGGGCTCTTCCACCCCGAAAACGAGGCTGAAGGTGTAGTCGTTAATGACATTTGGTGTCCACGGAAACACACTAGTTCTGAGCTTTGTAGGGCCCTGCAGGAGGTAGAAAGACATATCCCCTCGTACTAGCCGCGAGCCGTCACATATCCCAGCGCACGTGTTGCTTTGGACGTACGACGAATCCGCCATTTCGCCAAAGACACTGCCGCCACACCAAGCTTGTAAAAGAGCTAAAACTGAGTCGTTGGTCACGGGGTTCCAACTCTTGTAGGAGTTTGATTCTTGGATGGATGGGGAGCACAACATGATCGAAAGGGGGTCGGGCTCCACACCTGTGAAGCCGGTGATCGGTGTGCACCACTCCAGCGCGAAGCGAACATGGGGTTGACCTTGGAAGCCGCTACCGTTCTGAAAAGCGGGCGTGCGGACGGTGAAGGCATATTTCTCCCCGCTCAACCGCTCTTGGGTGCTAACGACGATTCTGCGACCCGCAACCATTTGCTAGTATGGAATAAAATGTTTAGTACGCCACGTTCACGAGCCCGTCGGCCCCGATTACAATGAAGCTGTCATAGTGGGAAAATACGTCGACAATAAGACTTGATGTGAGCTGCGCGTTGAATTTAACAGTGAGCTGAGATACAGATGTCGACACGTCTACCCCATTCTGCGCAAACATGCTTTTGTGGCTCTGACTCTCTAGATCACACCCGATGAGGTACTTCCCCTCTCCAGCTGTCCAATCGGTGACTGTGAGCTTCCCGATGTGATCGATGGAACCATGTGCGTGGAAAGATTTCATCACTTCGGCCCATGCCTCCGAGTTGCTCTCCACGGGCTTCGATGGAGTGAGGACGCCGTTGATCGTGAACTGGTACCTTCCGATGTCGCCAATTGGATTGGCACGCTTCGTCACGTATGGCTTAGCGGCATAACTCGTCTCATCCTTCCGGAACATTGCAATGAGGGTTTTCAGCGATTTGTACGGCGAGGAAAATGCCATGGACATCGATCCCGAACCATTGCTCGCAATCCAACGGTGCTGGGAGTAAGTGCTGAAAGGAACGACGATACCGGCGCTGTTCACCGCCAAAAGTTCATGTCGACCATCGGGTCGAGATGAATCATTTCCGCCACGTACTCGACATCCTTCACTGCCCATAGACGATTAGCATTCTGGATTTTCTCCTGATCTCCAAGGGTTAGCTCCAATGTGAGATGAGTTCTAGCCATCGCACCTACCGGGAGGTACTTCTGCTGCATGCTCCCGACGACAGCGCTCATCAGCGGGATACAAAACACCCGGGACGAGTTACCGTCAATTTCTTGGCCGAACCCCTCCGCAATCGTGCCTGCGTAAGTCACTTGGTTTGCGTCGCCCGATACGTCGAGAAGTGCGTGAAACAAAGCGTTATACTCCTTGATGTGCTCGAGGACACCCCCGCCGGCCGCACCGGATGCGGAGACCTTTAGCGAGCGGATGACCGCGTGCGCCGAGCTGTCAAGTGTCAGCTTGTTTGTCGCCGTGCTGTCGAGATTTTGCAGCCGGAACTTGAGGTAACTTTGGCGCGTGTTCAAGTATTCTCCGCGATTTCCGGTGGGAAGAAAGAACTTTATAGTGTTTCCAGGATTGAACCCGGAAGTTCCATTTTCCGGAAATATATGAACTCTCGATTTGGTGGCGGGTGCAGCTTTGGGCTTGTTCCCGTACACAAACGAGTCACTGAGAGAGCTGCGGCTTTCGTTCTGCATTGTGTTATTTATAGTATCGTGTCAGAAAAAATGCTAGCCTGTCTCGAGTTTTGAGCCGGGACGTCGCATCTGTCCGTACGCCGATCGTATAGCCCCTACGTGCCCCTTCATGCTGTCAAGATTGACTGTCCCCGTATTCAAAGCTCCTTCAACACCTCCGGCTAATCTGCCGATCCCGCTAGCTATCGCACCTGCCGATGCTAGACCAGCACCCAAAACAAGGTTGAATGCGGCAACCGGGGCAGCCGCGGAAAGCATCCACCCACCGAGCTTGCTGCCGACGGAGTGAACGCCGTGAGCCACTTTTTGCCCGAGACTGCGTAGACTATGAAGCTTTTCGCCGATAAAGCGTCCAAGTTTCATTTTGCGTGTTTGATATATGCTCAGATTTTAATGTTTCGCGTGTGTTTTTCCTCGTACATCCGGGAATTTTACATAGGAAAGTACCCCCGGAGGGGGATTCTCGCCTATCCTACCATCTTACATAGGAGATTTCCCTTTTCCCATTTTCCCTTTTGCCAATTCCCCATCGATATACCGGGCCAATGCTTCTTTGCCAGACTTCTTTTGTCCGGGACTGATTTTGACACCCAATTCCTTAGCCAATTTTAGAAGTTCCTTTGTTGTTACGATCTGAGACTCGGCGACTTGGTGTTCCAAAGAACGTCCCCAGTTCGCGAAGGGCTCTCCACCCGACGAAGACGGGTTTGTCGCCTCCATCGCCGGGGGCTCGGGTACTGGTATGGAATGTGGCAGCTCTCTTTTGACGTGGGTAATAGGTTCTCTCGCGTGTTGAAAAGGGTCTTGTTGTTGCAAATTTGGTGGTATCGGCTGCTGAATAATGATCGGCGGCGGCATCGGGGGCGGCGGAGGTGGGGCTGAAATTCCCATGGTCCATCCCCGTGTGAAAGGCTCCGATTGATTTTCCGGAGTGGGTCTGCCATTTGAGACGGTTTGTACGACGTTCACTCGTACGTTTTGGTTGCGGTTAACAAATCTCCTGCGAGGTCTTGGGGGAGGGGGTTGTTTGCGCGTCGGTTTCTTACCCACTGTTGGTTTCGAGGTCTTGTTCTTTCGCCGCGGCATCGTGTATACCTATAAGGTCGAAATTCTTATACATCTCCCCCGTACTTGTGTCTGCGAACATGAACGCGAACGGCCGGTCAAATATGAAGCGCATCACCTCGTCCGCCTCTTCCCGGGGTAATGATATGAGCTCCTCGAATATTGCTGTTGTCTCCTTCTTATTCCGAGGTTTGTATAGGAGAAAATGGCTGAGGGTCTTGCGGATACCTAATGGCATTGCATTGTAAGATTGAATGAGTACTATTATGCTGAGCCTGTAGTGACGTCTATTGTATATTAAATCACGAATGCTGTGCTGGATTTCATTGTCCTTTAATGACGCGGTCACGTCGTCGAGGACCAGTAAACTATTTTTCTCTTGCTCGGCCGAATGCTTCACCGCCTCTCGGATTCCTTCCAATGTACCAATATCCAATTCGTCATACATCATGTCGTGGTTCTTGAAGATGTAACGCTTCAAACTCGCCACGCTGTGTGGTGGCATAACAACGTGGACGTGATGAAAGGCCTTGCGGTACGCTTGCTTGCTTGACAGTAAGTTGACGAGCATGGAGGTCTTACCCGTCCCCGCAGATCCGATAATCGCCATGAAAAATGGGCGATTTGGTAAGGGGTCGACCACTTGGTCGTGGATTTTCTTGTCACACAGAAAGGCCGGAGGTTTCACTGTGAATGTCGATCTTTTTTCGATGATGAGCCGCATTTTACGTTCTTCCTTTTGTAGTATCGTCTGATTTCTTTTGGAGACACCCCCCATGTTACAGCCTCCAAAACACGGTATTGCTCATCGCTGAACCCAAACCCGTCGTAGTTTTCTTTCCACCAAGCAACGCTTCCATAGTTCGAGTTTTGAGCAAGCAAATGGGGATCAATCGGGGCGGGCGTACTCGCAGCCACGGACGAAACCGCTTCACCGTGAACTACCTCCGACCCGATAGACTCAAGTAGAGAGGAAGTAGCCGTCATCGCTCTATTTATTTTCTAGTGCAGAAATAAATGATATGGGACGAAGCCATCTCGAACGCGGCGATGACAGTGACGGAGACGGTTCAGAGCACGCCGTTACTGAGGTACTTGGCGATGTTGGGGGGAGCGATGTGGCTGGTGGAGAGGTTTCGGCCGGCAAGATCAACCCAAAGGCAGACGAGGACCATAATCCGGAGCCCAGGCCTACAAAAACTAAACGAGTAGATGGGGGTCTTGCATTCCTTGCGTCGAGGGGGGCGCAACCCCCCATAGCGCCCCCCTCGGCGCTTATTTTTAATGAGCCACTCGAAGCGTCCATCGAAGATAGGCCCGGGGCGTCCGGCCAGGGGTGCGGGACTACAAAAAGTAAACGAGTAGCGAGTGAAAAGATGAAAGCCGCTCTTCAACGCGCCAGGAAGGCGAAAGCTGAGAAGCGGGAAAAGGATAAACAATCAAAAGCAGTTAGTTACGCTCCCCAGTTTTTCTTCGACATCGTTTAACAAAGCGTTGGGGGTTGCATATGCGTCTCGGCATTCCATCGAAGATAAGGCCCGGGGCGCCCGGCCAGGGGCGCTGTTTTCTTCGACATTGTGTAAAGAATGCTCCAGCACCTGTACTTGGACACGGCGTACGCTGACGCGAAGCTCGATGACGGTACACACGTGTTTTCTCTGCTTGATCCTATCACCGTACCCTTAGGCCACACGCTTCAAGTGCGACTATTGAATGCGTGGTTGCCGCACACATATTATAGCATCTTGGAGGGGACTGACACGCTAGTTCTTAATTATGACGACGGGGGTCAGATCCGGTCAGATGATGTGACCATCAAACTCCCACACGGTAACCGATCAGTCGACGACATCGTCGCCTTTCTCAACGATGGACGACTCGATGAGTACGTGGCTAGTTATGACGAAAACACGAACCGGCTCACGTTTGAGGGAACGGATAACGCTGAGATGATCTTGGCTGTTAAACCGGGGACAACGTGCCAACACCTCCTCGGGCTGGATGTGGGAGCATCGGCAAGTATATCCGACAACTTTCATATAAAGCTCACCGCTAGTCGTATCGTGGACTTGACGCGCACGAGCAGTGTCTTCGTGCATAGTAACTTATAAACTCAAAACCGCGACCCCCGAACGCGGCGTGTTGGCGACATCCTGGCGAAGACACCCAGCTCCGCACAATTCAATGAAATTGATCACTTTAGCTCCGACGCGTTCGTGGATGTGTACAACCGATATTTAAGCTACGTGAGCATTCGCCTGAGTGATGATGACGGTCTAACGCTGGATCTCAACGGTGGACGGTTCACGGCGACACTAAAAATAGCCTTTAATAGAAATAGCGATGAACCAATCTCGGCAAGCATCAGCGCCGCTTCATCTCAACGGCCGTCGGGAGGTGGAGGTGAACCTAACCCAAATCGAATCCCTGTACCGGGAGCTAGCGGCCCGGGTAACGGTGGAGGAGACGGAAAATGACCTGCAAGACACGGACATCGAGGGTTGACTACGGATCTAACAATGCTCACAAACACGGTGACTGGATTTTCCGACAACTTCAGCGCGGCGAACATCCGCACCGATAACATCACAACGATCGGGTTTGATACCAACATATCCGTGGGCGCGTCACTCTTACCGACGACGGTTCCGGTGCTGGGGCCGATTCACTCGCTCGGCAGCGAAACGAACGAATGGAAAACTGTTCTCGCCGAGGACATAAATTTGGATGGCACGAGCTTAAGTAACACTTTACAAGAATTCATTCCGAAAACCGAGAAGACGAACTTTTCCGTGGACAAGCTTACGGTCCCCAGTCTTTACAACATCGTTTTAACAAGCTTTCTAGAGCTTGAGGGCGAATTCAGTTTGGAGGATATCCTCGAGTATGCGTTTGCACTCGTGGAATACGAGCACCCGACAACCGTTTCCCTGGATCGAATTGACGAGGCGACCCTTAGCAACGGCATCGTCGTGAACGGCGACATGATCCCACACGAGCTGGAGCCAGGCACACCCCTTCAGAAAATTGGCGCGCCGACAACCCCGTGGCTCGAGGGGCATTTTGTGAACGTCTTCGCGGATTCCGTGTCGGTCCTCGATGCAGGTGGCACGTCGCGCCGAGTCTTGTTGGAGGGCGATTCGGTGTCATACAACGATTTAAGTGACCTCCCCAGCTTTGCCACCGTGGCCACCACCGGCTCGTACAACGACTTGACGGACAAACCACCTCTCTCTGGGTCCGTCGGACCACTTGGCCAAGACGGGCAGGACGGACAGGACGGCCAAGACGGACAGGACGGACAGGACGGCCAAGACGGACAGGACGGTGCCCAAGGCCCACCCGGCTCGTCTGAGTGGGCCGATATAACCAACAAGCCGACATGGGTTGCGGAGACCCAAAGAGACGTCAACCTGTCGGGGTTCAACAACGACTTGTCTCTCACAGTCAGCGACGTGGAGTGGGCGGACGTGTTGAACAAGC
>JAPMLY010001601.1:0-31400 GCA_026401115.1 Tetraselmis chui
CCACACTAACGGGGTCCACCACCCCACTCTCAGTTCCCATCCGCCTCCTCGCCGCAATCCTCACCGAACCCCTCGATACTATCCACAACCGCCTCCCCATCACAAACCTCAATACCAACCAGGCATCCCCCCCCACCACTATACATCCCTCGTGGATACCCCTCCTCTCCCCTCACCTCCCACGCTCAACCCCCACCCTCCAATCCGGCATCAACACCGCCCGCACCGCTCACCCCACCCCCATAGCACCCATCACACACCTCGACACAGAATACCTCACCCCCTCCGACCACCACTACCCCCCCTGCGACGTAACACGCATCATCTCCAAACACAAAGACACGGAATACGGACAAACACAATACATGGTTGAATGGGCCCCGGAACACCTCACGGAATGGGACATACAGCTACAACTCGACGACGGCTTCCGCCTCATCTCCTCCACTCCCACATCGGTTTGCCTCCCCACCCCCTCCCCCTCTGCCTGCTCCATCTGTCATGAACCCCTACACACAGAACCCTCCTCCGCATGCTGCACATGCCCGCACTTTGCCATACACTCCCAGTGTCGCCCAGCTCAGGGCCCCGACACGTGGCAGTGCGACTGGTGCGCTCGCGGCCAACACCACGACCTCACCCATCTCCACGAAGTGCAGTGGGCCCCGTGCCTACAACTCCATGACACCATCAGTGAGACCCCCTCCGGCCCCACCGCCCTCACCGCATTCAACTCCGGCTATGTCCCCTCCACCACACCCATTTTGCCAGACCCCGGACCCCCTCCGTGGTCACACCCCCTCATCACATTCAACCATGACCCCATCAACCCCGACCTTGACATGCTCCCTACCGGTAAATTCGCTATCCACGCACACCCTTCACTCCCCGACACCACTATACTCTGCACCCCCGACGGCCGCGCAGTCACCACCCTTAACGGCCCCCGGGTCCGCCACCTTTACCAACTCTTCCGCCCCGACCTCTCTCGTCATACGTTCGAAGAGGAGGTCTACCACCTCCTCACACGTCTAGGTTCCCGATCAGAAATCCACTCACCCACGCCCGCCACCACCACCCGCAACAGATGGGCCACCAGAGAGGACCTCCTCACCGCTCTCAGTCACACATTCCGCATCCAGACAGAACTCTACTCCGACCCCCTCAATAAATCCCTTCACTCCCACACCTATCACTCCCTCTACCCCGAAGACATAGTCTTCTCATCCAGCGGCAGCAACGCCCCGCACACCTGGCAAGGCACCAACATAGCCAACCCCGAATACGACCACGAATGCATGAGACGAGCCATGGAACACGCAATCACCAGCGCACACCTCACAGCCCCTCACACACCCAGCGCAACCATCCTCATCCTCCCCCGATGGGAACACACACCATACCGCCACTCCAAATACATCGACTCCCCATACACCCACCACCTCTACACCCTACCTAATGACGCAAACACATTCCTACCCCCAGACCAACACACTGGCAACCCCACCCCTACCCCCTTCGGCACACGCTGGATGGTAGACATATACCTCGTCGCTAACCCCCTCGCACTCTCCACCCTCCCATCACCCACAGCCATGAACGCACTCCATAACACCCTCGAATCCATCTACGACACTCACCTCCCCAACCCCACCATCACCCCCCCCCTCCACACCTCTTTGTCTCCTACTCACCCCACTCAACAGGTATATACCACCGCCCCCCAAACCCAACTCACCCCCTCACTTACCCCCTCCCGGAACGCGTACACCTAACGTACCCTCCCACCAGAGGCACCCCTGCTTGGAACTGGCAGGACTTTGTATATACAGACGGCTCGAAAAAAGGCAGCTCGACCCCCCTCGGAGCAGCAGCCGCCCACCCCGCCTCGGACACCAAAATCAAAATCCTGGTGAACTCTACCCCTCCCTCACATACAATAAATCGTGCCGAATTAGCAGGCATAGATGTAGGCCTCCAAATTGGCCGCACCCACCTCCTCACAGACAGTGCATGCTCCCTTCGCCTAATTCAAGGTTACTTAAACTGCCCTTCCGCCTACCGCCATAACATTCACCGCGACACCCTCTTATCTATCACACACACCCTCCAAACCCGCTGCGCAGCAGGCATCCGCACACACCTCGGTAAAATCAAAGCCCACAACCACTCCATCGGTAACGACCTTGCAGACACCCTCGCAAACCAAGTTGCGGATGGCCAACCACCAGATACTATATACACCACAGGTTCGGAAGTCACGATAGGCCACTGGACATGGCCGTACACCCTCATCCCACAAACCCTAGGCGAACCCATACCCTACAGATACACCAACCTCAAATCCGACGCACACAAATACAGCACACAACACACACACACTCCTCTCTCGGATACAACCAAACACGGAGCCCTCCTCGCCCGCGCCGCGAAGGACGGCGCCGACTTCTCATACCACAAAAAACACTCCTCCCTCACAAATATCCAGTTCACACACAAACAAGAATTCATGTGGGGAGTCCACAACACCCGCCTACTTACTCACAACCCCACCCTGCGCTGCCCCCTATGTGGCCAATTCACTAGCAACGGCCACATGGCCGGTAACTGCCCCTCTATGTCTGGACTAAGACAGGACCGACACAACAGCGCTCTGCAACTCCTACTATCCCTACTGGAACGCCACAACGGAGGACGCTGGGAGACCATCACCGCAGACTTCGGTAACAAACCCATAAAATCGTTTGAATCCCCCACCCCTGCCCACTCCCCACTCGACTGCCACCCTCCTCACCCCACCCACATGCCCACCCGCCTTGTCGCTGCTGACGAAGGTCTCTCGCATGACTCCCTAGCATCATGCCCCGCCGTCCTTCCCCCTGAGATTCTCCCCCCACTGCTTCGTCCATCAGCACACAAACCTGACTTCATCCGCATCCTCGAACCCAAATTCATTGGCCACTCCAACGGTCGCCGACGTTATGCATCCATTAAAAAGATTCAGATAGGGGAATGGAAGTACTGCACAGACAACAACCTCACTCACACGGCCGACCTCATACGTGCCAAATACACACCCTTTGCGAACGCCATCAGAAACCACTGGCCAGGCACAGTGGTCGACATCCTCCCCATAGTCATGAGCCGCACAGGTACACCGCACTCCTCCACTATCACGAGTCTCACCTCCCTTCTCACCGCCCGCACAGACCCTCCTGATAAACTCGTCTCGAAAGCACGCCTCGACACATCACGCATTCTTACACAACTCCATACGCATACTGTCCAATGGCTACATCACCTCCTACGCATATACCGCATCAAGTCCCGCACGTCCTCCCGCCGCGCATCCGCACATTGCCTCCACGCACGACCCTGACTGCACACGTCCTTCACCTCTACTTGCACCCTCCCCGGGGGGGAGTAAAACCCCCGAACACCCTGGAGAGGTTGAATTAGGTGGTTAACGGTCTAGCCCTGACTTGTAAGTTCCATGTATGGCATATTTGGGAGGGCCCAGAGACAGCAGCCGACGCATCCGGCTTTTGGTGAAAAACCGGCGCATACGGTACATGTTGTAAACAATTTCAATTTCAATTTCAATATGATCGCTACATGTACCGGTACCATGTACATATACTAGCAGTCGGACTATTAGCACTAGCATTCCGTTGCCTAGTGCTTATGTACAAGGTAGCTATTCGTCGTCCTAGTATTTAGTGTTATGTTATTAGCGGTACTCTATTTCCCCGTTAATGGCGGTGGGCCGGCCCTGCCGGTGCCTTCGCCGGCCGCCATCTCTCTCTTTTCACTTCTCTAGTCACCACAGCCGGCCCCCTTGTGGGGCCGGCACGACCTACGTGTAATTATCCGTTCCCGATTCCGACATGTTATGGGCCCTCAAGTACCCGTAGCATGTCGTCGTGCGGTTTATTTACGTTTTACTGCGCCCCCGGGATACGGTACCTCGCTCGCTCTACGCCGGGCTGAGAAGGCCAAGTTCGAGAAGTACTCAGAGGGGGTGAGGAGTCGCCCCGACATCCGTTTCATTCCGTTTGCATTCACGGAATTTGGTACTCTCGGCGGCCACGCCACGGCATTCTTGACGGAACTGGCCAAGCAGGCAGCCGCCTCTAAAGGGATGCATGTGGGCAAGTTGTTGGCCTCAAGGTGCCGAAAGATCTCTTTCGCCGTCCATATTGCTCACGCGGACAACATCTTGCGCGGTTTGTCCGCCGCCGCAGACGGTGTGGGGGCCGCTTCTTCCTCGGCTGGGATGCCTTCTCCTACCACGGCGCTCTTCACCCGCGCCATGGGCCGCAAGCGTCCCCGTGCTTCCTCGAGCGGCGTGTGAGGCGCAGCTTGTCGCCTCCACGTGTTGCATTATCGGCGTTGCTTAGGAGTTTCTTCAGTTTAATCTGCTTGGTTTATGCATAGTGTAGTGTTTCCTTTTGCCGTGCTTTGGATTCCGTGATCCTCTTGTCATTGTTGCCCGTTTGTTACTCATCCCTTTTTCCATGTCCGTGCTCATGTTGTTTCTCTTGTAATCAATATATCCCCGGGATATGAGACTGGCAGGTAAACCCACTTTCTTCCGTCATCGTGCAGATAAGGCACTCGGGAGTATGTGTGGTACGGTAGTAGTGATTCCGTACATGTACGTGCGCTGTATATATATTTACAAAGCAGTGGGGGGCTCCGCTTACCGAATATATAATTAAGTGTAGATATATTTCAAAGTTTTGGCTGCCATGATGTCAAGGCCATGAGCAAGGCATACCCCGCCCCCACTCCAACCCCCATACCGTCACATCATGTCCAACGAACCCTCTCCCTCACTAGCCTCAACACATGTGGCTTTCACTTTACACACATCTATCCTCGACGTGGAATACCTCACGGCCACACACCAAGCGGGTGTTTTCCATCTCATTGAAACTAACCACTCCGCCCACAAATCTCGTCGGAGGCTCGTCCTTCCGAACCACCTACATAAAAGCACACGCCCCAAACACTCCCCACGTAACCTCACCCGCGCCAGCATCCTCTTCCATGTCAAAAGCAATCGTTCCACTCGACGAGCGTCCTTTCACCCTCCACCACCTTCCCCCGCACATTGCCGGTCTCGAATTAACTCCCCATTCCGGTACCCCATGTCTTATCATCGGCGTCTACATGCCGCAACTCTTAACGACCCCCCTAACTTCATTATACGAAGAAGTAGTGGCATGGGGTCTCCGCCTCCCGCACGACTACCTACCGCGCCGTATGGGGTTGTGACTTCTAGACCATCACACAGGAGGGCAATGGCCACCTAGCCCTCACTACCCTTCACACATCCCGCATATGCCCCTACACTAACCCATCTCTACCTACCCATGTAGTGGTTCCTCAATCGACCACTCACTCTTCCCAACCTCTCCCCATGCCTTTAATAGCGACAATGTTTCGGTCTCCTCTACGCCCTCACACTTCACTTAGCGCACGGCGGTCCACCTCGCAATTCCCGCCACCTTCTTCCTCGTCCACTACCCCCGCTAAAAGAAATCACCTCCCCACTCTTCCACTTGTAAGCTCAACTTTAAACTCCCCCTCTCCGCGACTGCCATACATGCATATCCGAACAACACACCAATAACTCTTGACGGCACCGCCTCCTTCCATGCTAAAATCTTTCAAACGTCCCCAAATCCGCCCTCCCACGACGACCTCGATACCATCACAAAGGAAATCACAAACCTAATATCGCAACACATGGACCACGCCGCCACCGATTGGCCCAGTTTCTCCTCTAAACCCTGCTTAAACCTAGCTGAAATCCCAATAATACATGTCTCCTAGAGAAAGCCCGTAAACTAGTCAAAGCACCCACCCGCTGCATTGAAAATTATGCCCCCCCACCAAGGGCGTAGTTCCCCCCTTAACTTTGTTGACGAGATGACCCACTATCACTCGCCAGTGTCAAGAATGCATTCGCCAGCTCTTACACGGCGCCACAGCCAATAAACTTGATAAAATCAAATCCCGGGCCAAGGCGCCCGTCGGTGGCAAAGCGGCTGCGGTCCCGGAGGGAGGCACGCTCGCAAGCCCGTCGGCACTCACCCCCACCTCCTCGTAGTGGGCGCAAGTAACCCTACAGCCGTGCCATGTCTAGTACGAGTGTGGGCTTGGCGGGTGTATCCGCCGGCGGTGATTCGCTCGATTAGCAACTTTCGGGAAGCCCTCTACGGAGGGCTTTTACAAAATCATTTATACTCTGGCAACGACAAGATTTCCCGTTCGATCCGTCCATTATTACTTTTCACGGCCAAATTTCCCTCACGTACCGTCCCATTTGGGGGGCTAGGGCATTTTTCTCATGAGCATGTCGCGGAGAGGAGGGTATGGCCGGATCAACTGTGGGTCGAGGGTGTTCGAGCTTGCCTTCTCGCGACGGTCTGTTGGGAAACAACTCCATGGAAGGGCGCTCGCTAGCCGTCGACAAGCCATGTGACTGTCGAGCCTTCTAAGAGGCAAGGCACGACGTTGAGCAAGCATGAGGACATTCAGAGTTGGAGAAGCGACTCGGATTGGCGGCGGCATTGGAAAATGTATTAAGAATTCCCAACAAGGCCAACAAGACGGCTTCCGACAACACCGCAGCATCCACGACGCTCTCTCCTCCCTCATTATGACGATGGAGGACGCGAAGCTCCACAACAAAAACATCTACATCATGTACGCGGACTTCAAAGGCGCCTTCAACGCCGCGGACCACCGCATCATGTTCAAACACATGCGTCAAATCGGTATGCCCCCTACCTTTGTCGACACATGCGAACACCTCTACGGGGTCTCAACCACAGATTATATTACACCACATGGCCCCACCCCTTCTATCGACATTATCCGAGGAACCCTCCAGGGTGACACCCTCTCCCCCTTTCTCTTTACCCTCTTCCTTGAACCCTTCCTTCGCTGGCTCACGGTGGGCAGCCGGGGCTACCGCCCAGGCCCCCCCGCCACTAACGTCGACCCCACAGAACCTACCGCCACATACCCAGGACACGGCTTCGCTGACGACCTCAGCCTCGCCACGGGCTCGACCCCCAACATGACCATCCAACTCAGGAAACTCTCCCTCTTCAGCGCCTACACGGGCATGACCGTCAACATCCGCAAATGCTGCATCACCGGCTCCCTCTCACGCACAGGCAACGCCCTCACCCTCGCCAACACCACCCTCCTCGCATCCCGCTTGCAAACACAGTTCATCTCCCTAAACTCCACCCCGGCCCCCATCCCCTCCATTGGCCCCAAGGACACGTACCGCGTCCTAGGGGTTGAACTGAACACCTCCCTCAAATTCACCACACACTGGCAAGAACTCAAACGTACCACTGCATCCCTCATCACCACCCTCTCCTCCTCCCCACTAACACAATCCCGCAGAATCAGGGTCATCCGTGGACTCCTCATCGGCAAGCACTTCACCCTCCAGCTCGGCCTCTTCACCGACTCCCAACTCGACACTCTAGAAGGACAAATCTGCCGCGCTCTCCGCTCCGCCGTCTCCTCGGTACGTAACCTCCCCCGCACCGCCCTACACCGCCCTACTTCAGACCTAGGATACGGCCTCCCCTCCCTCAAAGCCCACGCCGCACAACTCACAGTTTGCCACCTACATAAAATCATGAACAACTCAGGCTACAGAGGCCACATGGCCCGCGCACACATCCGCACCCTATCCACCACATACTCCCACTGGCCCTCGGAATCCATCATGTCAACCTGCTCCACCCCGCCCACACTCAAGTGCTTAGTCCGAGCCCAGCGCGATGCGGGCACCCTATTCCACAACATCCCTCCACTCTCCCTCACCAACCCCATTCCCTCCACACTCCGCGCCCACTTCACCACTCAAGACAACGCCCTCCTCGCCTCACTCCGGGACAAAGCCACACACATCACTGACCCTCACGCATATAAGCAAGCCTACTGCGATTTCTCTCCCCGCAAAACACACGCCTCCCTCCTCCCCCGCCTCACCCCCCTCTGGAAAAATAACATCACCACGTGGCCACAAGTCCTCCTCAGAGCCACCTCATCCTCCTTCATCCTCAAATCATGCAAATCCATCACCACACTCACGGGGTCCACCACCCCACTCTCAGTTCCCATCCGTCTACTCGCCGCAATCCTCACCGAACCCCTCGATACTATCCACAACCGCCTCCCCATCACAAGCCTCACCACCAAACAAGCATCCCCCCCCCACCACTATACACCCCTCATGGATACCCCTCCTCTCCCCACACCTCCCTCGCTCACCCCCCACCCTCTCATCCGACATCTACACCTCCCGCACCACTCACCCCACCCCCAACGCACCCACCACACACTTAGACACAGAATACCTCACCCCCTCAGACCACCACTACCCCCCCTGCGACGTAACGCGCATCATTTCCAAACACAAGGACACAGAATATGGCCAAACGCAGTACATGGTTGAATGGGCCCCGGAACACCTCACGGAATGGGATATCCAACTCCAACTCGACGACGGCTTCCGCCTCATCTCCTCCACCCCCACATCGGTATGCCTTCCCACCCCCTCCCCCACCGCCTGCTCCATATGTCATGACCCGCTGCACACAGAACCCACCTCCACCTGCTGCACATGCCCGCACTTTGCCATACATTCCCAATGCCGCCCAGCTCAAGGACCCGCCACATAGCAGTGCGAGTGGTGTGCTCAAGGCCAACAACACGACCTCACCCGCCTCCACAAGGTCGAGTGGGCCCCATGCCTACAACTTCACGACACCATCAGTGAGACCCCCTCCGGCCCCACCGCACTCACCGCATTCAACCCCGGATGTGTCCCCTCCACGACACCCATTGTGCCAGAACCAGGACCCCCTCCGTGGTCACACCCCCTAATCACATTCAACCACGACCCCATCAACCCCGACCTCGACATGCTCCCAACCGGTAAATTCGCCATCCACGCACACCCATCACTCCACGACACACCACGATACTATGCACTCCCGACGGCCGCGCGGTTACCACCCTCAACGGCCCCCGCGTCCGCCATCTCTACCAACTCTTTCGCCCCGACCTCTCGCAACATACGTTCGAAGAGGAGGTCTACCACCTCCTCACTCGCCTAGGTTCCCGCTCAGAAATCCACTCACCCACACCCGCCACCACCACCCGCAACAGATTGGCCACTAGAGAGGACCTCCTCACAGCTCTCCGTCACACATTCCGCATCCAGACAGAACTATACTCCGACCCCCTCAATAAATCCCTACACTCCCAAACCTACCACTCCCTCTACCCCGAAGACTTAATCTTCTCATCTAGTGGCAGCAATGCCCCACACACATGGCAAGGCACCAACATAGCCAACCCCGAATACGACCACGAATGCATGCGACGAGCCATGGAACACGCGATCACCAGCTCACACCTCACAGCCCCTCACACACCCAGCGCAACCATCCTCATACTCCCCCGATGGGAACACACACCCTACCGCCACTCCAAATACATCAACTCCCCATACACCCACCACCTCTACACCCTACCTAACGACGCAAACACCTTCCTTCCCCCTGACTAACACACAGGCACTCCCACCCCTACCCCATTCGGCACACGCTAGATGGTCGACATATACCTCGTCGCCAACCCCCTCGCACTCTCCACCCTACCGTCACCCACAGCCATGACCGCGCTCCATGACACTCTCGAATCTATCTACGACACTCACCTCCCCAACCCCGACATCACCGCCCCTCCTCCTCACCTCCTCGACACCTACTCACCCCACTCAGCAGGCATATACCACCTCCCCCCTGACCCGACTCACCCCATCACATACCCCCTCCCGGAACGCATGCAACTAACATACCACCCCACCAGAGGCACTCTTGCTTGGAACTGGCAGGACTTTGTCTACACATACGGCTCGGAACAAGGAGGCTCGTCCCCCCTCGGAGCAGCAGCTACCCACCCCGCGTCGGACACCAAAATCAAAATCCTGGTGAACTCTACCCCTCCCTCGCACACAATAAACCGCGCTGAATTAGCTGACATAGACATAGGCCTCCAACTTGGCCGTACCCACCTCCTCACAGACAGTGCGTGCTCCCTCCGCCTCATACAAGGATACCTCAACTGCCCTTCCGCTTACAGACACAACATCCACCGCGACACCCTCCTATCCATCACACACACCCTTAAAACCCGCTGCGACGCAGGCATCCGCACACACCTCGGCAAAATCACAGCACACAACCACTCCCTAGGTAATGACCTCGCAGACACCCTCGCCAACCAAGTAGCGGATGGTCACCCGCCCGACACTACATACACCACAGGTTCAGAGGTCTCGATAGGCCACTGGACCTGGCCATACACCCTCGTTCCACAAACCCTAGGGACCCCATTACCCTACAAATACACCAACCTCAAAGCCGACGCACACACCTACAACACCAAGCACACACACACGCCCCTCTCGCAAACAACCAAACACGGTGCCCTCCTCGCCCGCGCCGCGGAGGACGGCGCCGATTTCTCTTTCCACAAAAAACACTCAACCCTCACGAATATCCAGTTCACACATAAGCAATAATTCATGTGGGGAGTCCACAACACCCGTCTTCTTACTCATAACCCCACCCTGCGCTGCCCCCTATGTGGCCAATTCACTAGCAACGGCCACATGGCCGGTAACTGCCCCACCATGTCTGGCCTAAGACAGGACCGACACAATAGCGCGCTACAACGGAGGACGCTGGGAAACCATCACTGCAGACTTCGGTAACAAACCCATAAAAGCATTTGCTCCCCCCATTCCTGCCCACACTCCACTTGACTGCCACCCACCTCACCCCACCCACATGCCCACCCGCCTCGTAGCTGCTGACGAAGGTCTCTCGCCCGATTCCCTAACCTCGTGTCCCGCCGTCCTCCCACCTGAGATTCTCCCCCCCGCGCTACGACCCACCGCACACAAACCCGACTTCATCCGCATCCTCGAACCTCGATTCGTGGGTCACTCAAACGGTCGCCGACGTTACGCATCCATCAAAAAGATTCAGATAGGGGAATGGAAGTACTGCACAGACAATAGCCTCTCCCACACAGCTAACCTCATACGTGCCAAATACACACCCCTTGCAAACGCCATCCGCAGCCACTGGCCAAGCACAGTGGTTGACATCCTTCCCATCGTCATGAGCCGCACAGGTACACCGCACTCCTCCACCATCACGAGTCTCACCTCCCTTCTCACCGCCCGCACCGACCCTCCTGACAAACTTGTCTCCAAAGCACGCCTCGACACGTCTCGCATCCTAGCACAACTCCATACGCATACCGTCCAATGGCTGCAGCACCTCCTACTCATATACCGCATCAAGTCCCGCACGACCTCCCGCCGCGCCTCCGCACATCGCCCCTTCGCACGCCCCTGAATGCACACCACCATCACCCCGCATCAGACCCTCCCCGGGGGGGAGTAAAACCCCCGAACACCCTTGGAGAGGTTGGACATAGGTGGCTCACGGTCTAGCCCTGACTTGTAAGTTCCCTGTATGGCATAGTTGGGAGGGCCCAGAGACAGTAGCCGGCGCATACGGCTTTTTGGTGAAAAACCGGGGCATACGGTACATGTTGTAAACAATTTCAATTTCAATTTCAATTTCCCAACAAGGACACAATTGTTTACTCGTTAGTCGTTTAGCGATCCGACCAAGCGGGAGGTCGTTGCGCCTATTCCATGGCAAGTTCAGTTGTGGTTGGTCGACGCTGATTACGATTTTTACGATTCACCGCCCCCGACCACGATTTTTTATGAACCTAAAAAATCGTATCCTACCGTCACTAAACACCGTAATAAATTTCAACGTACTACTAAATTACTAATGCACCGCAAAACAGGGATGGGTAGGGCGCTCGAATGAGCTTACGCAACCACCGTCTACACTCACGGCTTGGCCAGCCGATGAGCGACAGACTCGTGGAAAATGGGCCCGTTGAACAACATGCACCGTCCACCTCTCCCAGCATGCGCCATGCTCACCCCGGTCAGTGGATCCGTAGATACAAAAAGCGGCAAACACGGCAAGGCGCACCTTTAAAAAAATTGAATCATGACCCCGACAGCTTCCGCGCCACCCACTTCAAACTCACATCGCATACCTCCACACACTACTACGCCCCACTTCCTTTGTCCCGACACCAAGCCTCGGGTTGGTGGGTAAAAAACGCATCCTACCGTCACTAAAGACAGTAATAGAATCCAAAGTACTAGTAAAGTACTCCTAAACCGAAAAAACAAGGATGGGTCGGTAGCTCGAATGAGCAACGCCGACCGTCTTCGCTCATGGCATGGCCTCCCGATGAGCGACATACTGGTGGACATAGGACCCGTTCAACAACATGCACCGTCCAATTCTTCCCGATCGAGACTAGCTCACCCATGTCAGTGAATCCGTAGAAACATCATACGGTACACACAACAAGGCGCAGCTTTCAGAGTTTTTTGAATTATGTCCCCCCGACAGCTCTCGCGCCACCCACTTCAAATTCCAAACCAGTACCCGCCTTACTACTGAGGACACACGGAATCCAACACCACTTACAAAAATACCCGTCCAGGGAGGCGGCGCATCACACCGCGCCCCATCGAGCGTCCGGACGTTCACGTCCGCCGTCAACATCATCCAAACCCAAGCCCCATCCGGACTGGTCGTGTGCCGCCAACACACGCACCCCACTACAAACCCAACTCCAAAACCCACGACCAACCTATCTACCTCCACATCCTATTACAAAGCTACCTCGGTCAACATGTCTTCATCCTCTAACCTCCCTCCCACGTACAAGCATGTGCTAATGCGGGACCGGCCCGCGCATGCGCACACTGCGGACCCTTACAGTCCCCATAGCCACCTCGCGGGACACCCGATGGCTCCGTTCCTCACCGTGCCCCAACCACCCCTAGCCGAACATGAATTGGGCACTGCCTTGGGCCCCTTTCCTGGCATAGGACTCCAAACACCTCTAATCCTCGCCGCCCCCAAGTCCAACATCGACTTGGGACAAGCCGACGACTTCACGGCCCGCACGATCGACTCTTACCTACTCACAAGCCAGTACTCCACCTCTCCCCCCAAATCCTCCCACCGTTTTTTGAAAATCAAAAGCGGACTCCTACCCCCCCGCAGCGCAACCTCGGCCCTCCACAAAATCATCCAACCCGATCATACAACCGCAACCTCCCCCACCGATGTCCTCGAGGCGGTCCACTCACACTTCGACGCCAACTCAGCCGCGCCACCCCACCCGTCCTCGCCATCCCTCCGTGGGAACACCCGGACAGCCCCGACCGCTTTGAAATAGAACCCCGCGGAGACACCTCCATCACCCTCGCGGACATGATAACCCGTGATACATTCGATAAAACGATTGACTCGCTCGGCACAGGCAAAGCCCCGGCCTAGACGATATCCCCAACGAAATCATTAAATTCCTACCCTTAGCGACCCGTTCAGCCCTCCTCTCCCTCCTAGCCCACAAAGCCTACACCCCTCTTGAATGGTGCCACAGCACCATCTGCATCCTGCATAAAAAAGGTGACCCAGCTCTCCTCGACAACTAATGCCCTATCGCCCTCATGAACAACCTCCTTAAACTATGGACCGCATTAATCAAAGATGCAGGCTTGAAATACGCAGAAACCCACGGCATCCTCAGCGACGAGCAGGACGGATTCCGCCACCAACGCAGCATCCACGACGCCAAGCTCTACGAGAAGGACATCTACGTAATGTACGCGGACTTCAAGGGTGCATTCAACACCGCTGACCACTGTATCATGTTCAAAGTCATGCGCCAACTCGGTATGCCTCCCACCTTTGCAGAAACTTGCGAAGATATCTACGGGGTCTCTACCATAGATTACATCACCCCATAGAGCTCCACCCCCTCCATCGACATTAACCGTGGCACCCTGCAGGGGGACACTCTCTCCCCCTTCCTATTACCCGATTCTTTGAACCACTCCTCCGCTGGCTAACGGTGGGCAACCGAGGTTACCGCCCCGACGCCTAGCCACTTACGTTAACCCCACAGCTACCTACCCCGGCCACGGCTTCGCCGACGACCTCAGCCTCCCCACGGGCTCGACCCCCAACATGACCATCAAGCTCCGGAAACTCTCCCTCTTCAGCGCCTACACAAGTATGACCGTCAACGTCCGCAAGTACTGCATTTCCGGAGCCCTTTGACGCTCAGGCAATGCCCTCTCCCTCGCCAACCGCATCCTCCTCGCATCCCGCCTACAAAAACATTTATCACCATCAACTCACGCCCCTCCCCCATCCCTTCCATTGGCCCCTCGAACCCCTGCCGCGTCCTCGGGGTCGAACTAAATGCCTCCCTCACCTTCACCAAGCACTGGCAAGAACTACGGCGCACACCAGTGTCTCTAGTCAATGCCCTTTCCACCTCCATGCTCACGCAATCCCGCAGAATACGTGTCATACATGGCCTCCTCATCGGCAAGCACTTCACCCTCCAACTCGGCCTTTTCAGCGACTCCCAACTAGACCTCCTTGAAGGACAAATCTGCCGAGCCCTCCGCTCCGCCGTCTCCTCGGTACATAACCTTCCCCGCACAGCCCTCCACCGCCCAACCTCAGACCTCGGCTACGGCCTCCCCTCCCTCAAAGCCCGCGCCGCACAACTCACAGTCTGCCACCTCCACAAACTCATGAACACCCATGGATGCAGAGACCACATGGCTAGAGCACACATTCACACAATCTCCACCACATACTCCCACTGGCCCACGGAGTCCATCATGTCAGGCGGCATCTCCCCCCCAACACTCAGATGCCCAGTACGGGCCCAAAGAGATGCCGGCACCATGTTTCACAACATCCCCCCCCTTTTCCCTCACTAACCCCATCGCCTCCACACTCCGCGCACACTTCACCAAACAAGAAAGCACCCTACTCGCCTCACTCCGCGAGAGAGCCACCCATATCACCGACCTCCACACTTACAAACAAAGCATACTGCGACTTCACACCTCGCAGGACACACACATCCCTCCTCCCTCGCCTCACCCCCCTTTGGCAAAACCACATCACCACGTGGCCACAAGTCCCCCTACGCGCCACCGAAACCTCCCTCGTCCTCCAATCTTACAAATCCATATCCACACTCACGGGGTCCACCACCTCACTCTCAGTCCCCATTCGCCTCCTCGCCGCAGTCCTCAGCGAACCCCTCGATACCATCCACAACCGCCTACCCATCACACACCTCACCCCCAAGCAAGCATCCCCCCCACCACCACCATCCACCCCTCATGGATTCCCCTCTTATCCCCCCACCTCCCCCGCTCTCCCGCCACCCTCCCATCCGGCATCCACACCCCTCGCACCAGACTCCCCCCTCCTCTGGCACACACCACACACTTCCAGACAGAATACCTCTCACCATCCGACCACCCCTACCCCCCTTGCGATGTCACACGCATCATCTCCAAACACAAGGACACATACTACAGCCAAACACAATACATAGTGGAATGGGCCCCGGAGCACCTCACGGAATGGAACATCCAAACCTAAATCGACGACGGCTTCCGCCTCATCTCCTCCACCCCCACTTCGGTATGTCTCCCCATCCCCTGGCGCCCGCCGGCGGCGCAGCGGCGGCGGCCCCGGAAGGAGGTGCGCTCGCAGGCCCGTCGGCACCTACCTCTACCTCCACGCGGTGGGCGCTGGTAGCCCCATAGCCGTGCTAGGCCTGGCACGGTAGGGGGCTGAACGAGGTACCGACAGCTGCGATCCGCCGGATCAGCAGCTGTCGGGAAGCCCTGTACGGAGGGTTTTGGAAGAACATAATATCCGTACACCGGCACAGGGATCTCCCGCTCGGCCAGTCCGATATGTCTTTTGCGCGACTAAATACTCGCAGATACTCTCCCGACGATGGGGCGGGGGCGGCGTCCGCGAAATATTTTTTGGCGAAGAGGGGTACGGACGGATCAGCGGAGGGACGAGGGTGTTGGAGATGGAGGCGGACAGCTGGGAAGCAGCGCTAGGGACGGCGCTCGCTAGCAACCGCCAGCCCTACGAAACTTTCTGGTCTCCCTGGGGGAGAGGCCCGAAGATACGCACGATGGAGGCGGGTCGCAGCCGGAGGAGCGGCACTGTCTGGCGGCGGAGGTCGGGAGGATCATCCGCCGCCGGAAAAACCCGGTATGGGGGGTTTTCGGTTAAATATTCGCGTACCTACCATCTTCTGAGGATAGCCGATCCCTGGGCATTATCCGTTCCCCCTCCCCTAGTCGGTACCCGGTTATCGACACGCTGCCTCATGCAGTGTGCCCCGGGTTATCGCAACGGCACACTGCTCGTATAGGCGGCCCCTTCACAACGTAAATCACTGGGGGAGACAAGTGCGGCCAGCACAGCGCGATCAAATGGGTGGTGGAAACAGACGGCAAAAGGACAGGGGACAGGAGACATCTGACTCGGAGGCAGGAGAGCCAGCCGGACACCGTCTGTTGCCTGGCTTTTCTCCCCTCCCAGCCCCCGCGGGGGGGGGGAGAAGGCTAGACTAGGTGGACGGTCGCGCCGAGCAGAGCGGCCACTATCTCCGATATCTCGGACGGGGTCGAGCACGGATCGAGACGAGTCCGCGAGGGGGGTTTTCTACCTGCCTTTCCCCCTACCTCCGGCACGACCGGAGTCGCACAGGAGCCGAGGTCAGGCAGGTTCGACTCGACCAGCTCATGCTGACCAGCCTTGCTGATCGGCAACCCCGCCGCGGCTGGAGCAGGCCGCGTATCGTGGAGACTAGCGACACTTTTTATTTCATAATGTATCCAAAAAGAATAAATAGGTCTAGACCTGAAAAATAATAAATACCTGGATACGGGTATGTTTTAGACGGTATCGTTACTGCCATTGGAGAGGTTGGGGTTAGTGGTTCACGGTCTACCTCACGCTTCTAAGTCTTGTATGGCATAGCAAAAGGGGGGGCCCAGAGACTCTAGCCGGTTTTTACTTGTATTGGAGTGTTTAATTTCAAATTTCAAATTTCCCCATCCCCTTCCCCACCACCTGCTCTATCTGCCATGACCCCCTCCACACAGACCTCACCTTAACATGTTGCACGTGCCCGCACCTTGCCGTCTATTCCCAATGTCGCCCCGCCCAGGGACCCGCCACATGGCAATGCAATTAGTGCGAACGCGGCCAACAACACGACCTCACCCGGATACACGAGGTCGAGTGGGCCCCCTGCCTACACCTCCACAACACCATCAATGAGACCCCCTCTGGCTCCACCGCCCTCTCTGCTTTTAACTCAGGATTCGTTCCCTCCACCACACCCATCCTTTCCGACCCTGGACCCCCCCCCATGGCCACACCCCCTCATCACATTCAACCACGACCCCATCAACTCCGACCTCGACATGCTCCCCACCGGCACATTCACCATCCACACCCATCCAACACTACATGACGCCACCATCCTTTGCACTTCCGACGGCCGCGCAGTCACTACCCTCTCCGGCCCCCGCATCCGACACCTCTTCCAACTCTTCCGCCAAGACCTCACTAACTGCTCGGTCGAAGAGGAGGTCTACAACCTCCTCACCCGCCTAGGCTCCCGCTCAGAAATTCACACACCCACACCCGACACCATCACCCGCAACAGATGGGCCACCCGCGAGGACCTACCCACAGCGCTACGCACCACATTCTGAACCCAGACATAACTATACGCGGACCCCCTTAACAAATCGCTCCACTCCCACACATACCACTCATTGTACCCCGAAGACATAGTCTTCTCATCCAGCGGGAGCAATAACGCTCCACACACTTGGCACGGCACTAACATCGCCAACCCGGAGTACGACACGAATGCATGCGCCGCGCCATGGAACACGCAATCACGAGTGCCCACTCCTTAACCTCACACACACCCAGCTCCACCATCCTCATACTCCCCCGATGGGAACACACACCCTGCCGTCATTCCAAATACAACACCTCTCCATACACCCACCACCTCTACACCCTTTCCAACGACGCAAACACCTTCCTACCCCCCGACCAACACACAGGCCAACCCACCCCCACCCCATTCGGCACACGTTGGATGGTGGACATCTACCTCGTCGCCAACCCCCTCGTTCTTTCCGCCTTGCCCTCACACGCAGCCATGACCGCCCTCCACAACACACTCGAATGAATAGACAACACACCCCTTCCCAACCCCACCATCACCATCCCACTTCCGCACCTCTTCGACACCTACTCACCCCACTCCGCAGGCATCTACCATCTCCCTCCCAACCCCACTCACCCCCTTACTTATCCCCTCCCGGGACGCACGAAACTAACATACTCCCCCACCAGAGGAGCACTCGCTTGGAGCTGGCAAGATTCGTATACACACACGGCTCCAAGAAGGGAGGCCCCTCCCCCCTTGGAGCAGCCGCCACCCACCCCGCCTCGGACACCCGCATCAAAATTCTGGTGACCTCCACCCTTCCCTCCCACACCATCAATCGCGCTGAATTAGCGGGCAACGACATAGGCCTCCAACTAGGCCACACCCACCTCCTTACAAAGAGTGCGTGCTCCCTCCGCCTCACACAAGGCTACTTAAACTGCCCATCTACATACCGCCACAACATCCACCGCGACACACTCTTCTCCATCACAAACACATTCAAGACCCGTTGCGCCTCAGACATCCGCAGTTCCGCACACAGTTCGGCAAAATCAAAGCACACAACCACTCATTAGGCAATGACCTCGCAGACACCCTAGCAAATCAGGATGCAAACGAGCACCTGCCAGACACAACTTACACCACATGTTCAGACGTGTCGATAGGCCGCTGGACCTTGCCATACACTCTCTTACCGCAAACCCTAGGGGAGCCCATACCCTACAGATACATTAACCTCAAAACCGACGCACACACACACACACACAACACCAAACACACACACACACCCCTCTCACATACCTCCAAGCACGGAGCCCTCCTCGCCCGCGCCAAGGAGGACGGCACCGACTTCACATTCCACAAAAACCACACCGCACTCACCAACACCCTATTCACCCACAAGCAAGAACATACATAGCAAGGCTATACACACTCTTACCGCAAACCCTAGGGGAGCCCATATCCTACAGATACACTTACCTCAAAACCGACGCACACAGACAACACCAAACACACACACACACACACACACACCCCTCTCATATGCCTCCAAGCACGGAGCCCTCCTCGCCCGCGCCAAGGAGGACGGCACCGACTTCACATTCAACAAAAGCCACACCACACTCACCAACACCATATTCACCCACAAGCAAGAATTCATGTGGGGCGTACACAACATCCGCCACCTCACCCACAACCCCACCCTACGTTGCCCCATGTGTGGCCAAATCACCCACAACGGCCACATGGCCGGTAAATGCCCCACCATGTCTGGCCTAAGACAAGACCGCCACAACAACGCGCTACAGCTCCTCCTCTCCCTTTTGGAACGCTACAACGGCGGCCGTTGGGAGACCATCACCGCAGACTTTGGTAACAAACCCAACAAATCATTCTCAACCCCCACACCAGCCCATACCCCTCTTGATTGCCGTCCCCCTCACCCCACCCACATGCCCACCCGCCTTGTTGTTGCTGACAAAGGCCTCTCGCCCGACTCCCTAACCTCGTGCCATGCCATCCTCCCCACCGAGATTCTCCCCCGCACATTGCGACCCCCCGCGCACAAACCCGAATTTATCCGACTCCTCGAGCCTCGATACGTGGTCACACCAACGGTCGTTGCCGATACTCCTCGATAAAAAAGATTTAGATAGGGGAATGGAAATATTGCACGGACCACAACTTCTCCCACACAGTCCAATTGATTTGTGCCAAATACACCCCCCTCGCCAATGCCATACGTCAGCACTGGCTAGGTACCGCAGTCAACATCCTCCCCATCGTCATGAGCCGCACGGGCACCCCGCACTCATCCACCATCACAAGTCTCACCTCTCTCCTCAACCTCCGCACCGACCCTCTTGACAAACTCATCTTTAAAGCACGCCTCGACACATCACGCATCATTGCACAAAACCATTGGCACACTGTCCAATGGTTGCATCATCTCCTACTCATTTACCGCACCAAATCCCGCACAACCACTGGCCGCGCCTCCACACACTGCACCTACGCACGCCCCTAACTGCACGCCGCCATCACCCCGCATTGAGCACTCCCCGGGGAGGAGTAAAACACCCGAACACCCTTTGGAGAGGTTGGATTAGGTGGTTAACGATCTAGCCTTGACTAAGTTTCATGTATGGCATTGTTGGGAGGGCCCAGAGACAGCACCCGGCGCATACGGTACTTGTTGTAAACCGGCGCATACGGTACGTGTTGTAACCAATTTCAATTTCAATTTCAAATACTACGCCCCTAACATCCCTCATCGATTACAAAATTGCCCTCAACAAGTACGGCGCGCCACACCGCGCCCAACCGAGCGTCCGGACGTTCAAGTCCGCCGCCACCAAACAGCAAGCCCATGTCCCATCGAATATGGTCGTGTGTCGCCAACACACGCAACCCTCCACGAACCCACCACCTACGTCTTTTAAAAATCTACCACCTACTCCAGTTGTTGACCCGCTACCCTCGAACAATATGTCTACCACCTTCAACCTCCCCGCATCGTACAAACATGTTTTGTTGAGGGATCGGCCCGCGACTATAACCGAAGGCCACTCCTTCCCACGGAAGCGGTTAACGGGACACCCGCTCATACTTTTCATCACGTTGTCGCCCAAACCTTCCCATCCGTATCAAAACATAGGCACACCACTAGAGCCCTCCCCCAGTCAATGCCTCTAGACACCGCTAGTCCTCGCGGCTCCCCGGTCAAACACTGACATGGGACGGGCCAACGACCTCTCGGCCTGCAATTTCGACTCCTACCTCCTTGCATGCAAGTACTCCACCACCCCCATGAATTCACTAGCTTCATGACACATGGAGGTTTTCTTCCCGAATCGACGAGCTCGTCGGACTCGCTACATTCGACATGCTCTGCCGCTCGCCGTTGTCTTCTCGAGTGCATGAACCATATCGACGACCTCACAGTTCCCACGAAAACATAATCGGCCGGGCACGGGGCCGGAAACATGAGCTCACCCGCCTACACGAAGCCCAATGGGACCCTTGCCTCCAACTCCATGACACCGTCAGTGACACCCCCTATTGCCCCTCCGCGTTCAATTCCGGCTTCAATTACCGCGTTCAATTCCGGCTTCGTCCCAATCACAACACCCATCTTACCGGACCTAGGACATACACCATGGACGCATCCCCTCATTACATTCAACCACGACCCCATCAATCCAAACCTTGACATGCTCTCCACCGGCAAATTCACCATCCACACACACCCCACCCTCCACGACACAACCATCCTCTGCACCCCCGACGGCCGCGCGGTCACAACCCTCTCCGGCCCCGGCATCCGACACCTCTTCCACCTCTTCCGCCCCAACCTCACACAACGCACGTTCGAGGACGAGGTCTATCACCTTATCACACGACTCGGCTCCCGCTCATAAATCCACTCACCCACACACGCCACCACCACACTCAACACATGGACCACTCGAGAGGACCTACTCACAGCACTCCGCAGCATATTTCACATCCAAACGGGACTCTACTCAGACCCCCTCAACAAATCTCTGCACTCTCACACTTACCACCCCTCTACCCCGAAGACACGGTCTTCTCATCTAGCGACAGCAACGCACCGCACACTTGGCACAACACAAACATCGCCAACCTGGAATACGACCACGAATGCATGCGCCACGCCATGGAACACGCAATCAATAGCGCCTACTCCACAGCCTCACACTCCCCCAGCGCCACCATCCTCATCCTCCCCCGATGGGAACCCACACCATTCATTTACAACATACGACGCAAACACCTTCCTACCCCGAGACCAACACATAGGCACCCCCAACCCCACACCATTCGGTACACACTGGATGATTGACGTATATCTCGTCGCCACACCCCTCGCACTTTCCGCTTTGCCCTCACACACAGCCATGTCCGCCCTCCACAACACACTCGAATCCACTTACAATACACACCTTCCGTACCCGTCCATCACCATCCCACCTCCGCCCCTCATTGCCACTTACTCACCACACTCCGGCGGCATCTACCACCTCCCCCTAACCTTACTCACCCCATCACTTACCCCTTTCCGGAGCGCACGACACTAACATACTCCCCCACCAGAGGAGCACTTGCTTAGAATTGGCATGACTTCGTATACACCGACGGCTCCATGAAGGGAGGCCCCTCCCCCCTTGGAGCGGCCGCCACTCACCCCGCCTCGGACACCGCATCAAAATTATGGTGAATTCTGCCCCTACCTACAGTGCGTGCTCACTCCGCCTAATACAAGGCTACATGAGCTGCCCATCCGCCTACCGACGCAACATTCACCGTGACACACTCCTCTCCATTACATACACCCTCAAAACCCGTTGCGAATCAGGCTTCCGCACTCGTCTAGGCAAAATCAAAGCCCACAACCACTCACGAGGCAAGGACCTCGCAGATACCCTTGCTAACCTAGTGGCGGACGGATACCCGCCCCACACGACATACACCACAGGTTGAGACGTGTCGACAGGCCACTGGACATGGCCATACACACTCATACCTCAAACCCTAGGCGATCCTATGCCCTACAAATACACCAACCTCAAAACCAATGCACACACACACATCACAGCACACACACACACACACACACACACACACACACACACACACACACACACACACACGCCTCTCACAAACCTCCAAACACGGTGCCCTACTCGCCCGCGTCGCGGAGGACGGGGCCGACTTTACCTTCCACAAAAAACACACATCACTCACCAACGTCCAATTCACACACAAGCAAGAATTCATTTTGGGCGTGCACAACACCCGCCTCCTCACCCACAACCGCTCCCTGCGTCGCCCCATGTGTGGTCAATTGACCAGCAACGCCCACATGGCCGGTAGCTGCCCCACCATGTCCGGCCTTAGACTGGACAGCCACAACATCGCGCTACAACTCCTCATGTCCCTCATGGAACGCCACAACGGAGGTAGATGGGAGACTATCACCGCTGACTTTGGTAACAAACCCATGAAATCATTCACACCCCCCTTGATTGTCACCCCCCTCATCCCACCTACATGCCCACCCGCCTTGTTACTGTTGACGAAGGCCTCTCGCCCGACTCCCTCACCTCATGCCATGACATCCTCCCCGCCGAGATTCTCCCCCCCGCGTCGAGACCCCCGGCACATAAACCGGACTTCATCCGAATTCTCGAACCTAGATTCGTCGGTCACAACAACGTTCGCCGCCGTTACTCCTCGATTAAAAAGATTCAGATAGGGGAATGGAAATACTGCACAGACCACAACCTCTCCCACACAGCTCGAATGATTCGCGAAAAATACACCCCCTCGCCAATGCTAGTCGCCAGCATTGGCCATGTACCGAAGTCGACATCCTTCCCATAGTCATGAGCCGTATAGGTACACCGCACTCATCCACCATTGCTAGCCTCACCTCCCTTCTCACCCTATGTACCGACCTTTTTTATAAACTCGTCTCAAAAGCACGACTCGGCACGTCCCGCATCCTCGCGCAACTCCACTCGCACACTGTCCAATGGCTGCATCATCTTCTTCTCATACACCTCATCAAATCCCGCCCAACCACTCGCCGCACCTCCTCACCATACACCCACGCAAGCCCTTGACTGCATGTTGCCACCATCAAGCACGTCACACTCCCGGGGGGGGGGGGGGGGGGGGGGGGGGAGTGAAAAAACCCAACACCCTTTGGAGAGGTCTGATTTAGGCGGTTAACGGTCTAGCTTTGACTTGTAAGTTTCATGCATGGCATAGTTGGGAGGGCCCAGAGGCAGCAACCGGTTTCACCCGGTACATGTTGTAAACAGTTCAATTTCAATTTCGGCCGGGCACTGGCGAATCGCACGCGTTGGACGGCCTCCACCGTTCGAACGGACAACCCGCTCATGCCCCCACACGTCGATCACACCCCACTCCCCTCGAACTCGCTGCGGGCAA
This sequence comes from Tetraselmis chui, assembly GCA_026401115.1. NCBI lineage: Eukaryota > Viridiplantae > Chlorophyta > Chlorodendrophyceae > Chlorodendrales > Chlorodendraceae > Tetraselmis > Tetraselmis chui. The sequence continues at coordinate 24,253 of JAPMLY010001601.1, forward strand.
CCAAGAACTCTGCTTGGATATTTCCACCTCATATATGGCGGTGGGTATGTTATATAAACTCGCTTTACACCAGCGTGAACTTTGCTCGGCCGGTCCCGCGCCACCTCGCGCACCCGCTAACCCCCACCTTCATACACTTTTGAGTTAGCAAGAAAAACAGCTTCTTAGAGCAGCTACGATCCCCGGACAATCAAGCCGCCGCATGCAAATCAGCTCAACCATCTTAATTCCTCTCGCCGGCCCAAAAGTAACCGCCCTCGTTCACGATATACTCACCGGCCGCCTCACAGCTGAGCTCACCACTGCATGGCCTGGCCGAACGACGACAATGGCCATCCAAGTCGAGGACCTCCCGGAACCCACAGAGTTCCTCCTCCATTTCGCGGACGCCCGCCAACATGTTGACGAACCCACCCCGATCGAGGGCAACCCCTCCTCCTTCAGGGTAAATATCCTCCACCTACCCCATAACCCCGTTCATTCACAGTCAAGCCATGTAAACATACAAGTCACACCAAATACATTTCGGACTTCAATACCCCCCACCCCCCAAATTCACACCACCACCGTCACCCCCCCCCCCCCCCCTCCGTCATTGGCCACGACTTACCCGCTTGTACGCAGAGGCGGCTGCCTGGGGTCTCTGCTTGACGGACGACCACCCAACCCACCGCGTGATAGGGGAAGGAGACTTCCAAATCACCATGCACTGAGGTACTGGCAACCCCGCTCTCACCTCCCTTCTCGAGTCCCACCTTCGCCCACTCCACCCCCCTATCCCCACCTTCCTCCGCAGCGGAAGTTGCATAGACCACTGGCTATCCACCCCCCTCAACCCTCACTCCCACTCCGTCCACCGTGTTTGTCTCCCCTACTCCCTCACACTTTACCGTCCACTCAGCCCTCCACCTCGTCATTCCCGCCTCCTCCTCCCTTATCTCCCGACCCCTCTCACGTGACGACCCACCACGCAACCCACTCTCCAACCGCGTATACAATTTCTAGCTCCCCCTCTCGCACCAACAAATTCACGAGTACGAGGCTAGCACGCTCGACCTCATCAACCAAACCGCCTCCCTCCACGCTGCCATACTCAACACCCCTTCACCCGCAGCCTCCACAGATTACCTCGACACCCTTGCCTCGCAATTCGCTACCCTCCTCTCACGCTACATGAACAATGAAGCCACCTAGGGGCTAAACGAGGTACCGGCAGCTGCGATCCGCGGGATCAACAATTGTCGGAAAGCCATGTACGAAGGGTTTTGGAAAAACATAATATCCCTACGCCAACACTAAGATCTCCCGCTCGGCCCGTCCGATATGCTTTCTCGCGACTAAATACTCACGGACACTCTCCCGACAAGGGGACGGGGGCGGTGTCTGCGAAAAAAATGGCGAAAGGGGGTACGGACGGATCAACGGTGGGCCGCGGGTGTTGGAGCGGCGGGAACCAACGCAAGGGCAATGCGCTAGCTAGCAGTCGTCCAACCATGTGAGATTCGAGTCTCCATGGGAGTGAGGCTAGGAGCTACGCAGGTGGAGTTACACCAAAACAACTTCAAACTCCCCCTCACACAACACCGCATAAACGAATACCAAAACATCACACCCGGCCTCATCAACCAAACCGCCTAACTCCACGCTGCCATACTCAAGACACCTTAATCCACAGCCTCCACAGATAGCCTAGACACCCTAGCCTCGCAATTCACTACCCGCTTCTCAAACCACATGGACCATGCAGCCACCCTTTGGCCACAACTCCCCAGGAAATTCCGCGACCCCCAAACACCTCCCCCGACACCATTTGGCTCTCAAACAAATCCCGTAAACTCGTTAACACCCTCCGTCGCCTGCATGACTAAACGCGGCCCACTTCCCCTCGCTCAGTCTCTCCTTCATGCGACCGATTATATGGCCCCCGATACCATCAAGCACAAAGTCAAGAACGCATCCGTCACCTCCTCCACGCTACCACCACGGATAAATTTAAAAAACAAAATCCCGCGCCAATAGTGCTTACGACGTTAACCCAAAATCTTACCACCGCCTACTCAAATTTAAAAGCAGCCTCCTCCTTCATAGCATTGTCACCTCGAACCTCCATAAAATCACTCGTCCTGGCACAACAAATGTAGCCTCTCTCCACAAAGTTATAGCCGAAGTCCACTCACACTTCGACAAAGAACTAACCCGCGTCACCCAGCCCGAGCTTCTCATCCCTCCGTGGGAACACCCCGACAACCCCGACCCATTCGTTATCGAACCCCGCGGGGACCCCTTCCTCACCTTAGCCGACATGATAACTCGAGATACATTCGATAAAACGGTCAGCTCGCTAGGCACTTGCAACACCCCCGGCCCAAAAGGCATCCCCAACGAAATCATAAAAGTCCTGCCCAATGCGACCCGCTTCGCCCTCTTCTCCCTTGTCTCCCTCCTCGCCCACAAGGCTTATACTCCCCCCGAATGGTGCCACAACACCACCTGCTTACTACACAAAAAGGTGACCCGACTTTCCTCGACAATCATCTCCCCATTGCCCTCATGAACAACTTGCTCAAACTTTGGAATGCACAAATCGAAGACTCGGGCTCTAAATATGCAGAAACCCACGGCATCCTCAGCGAGCAGAAAGACGGCTTCCGCCTCCTTCGCAGAATCCACGACGCCCTTGCATCCATCATGATGATGATGGAGGATGCACAAACATGTAACAAAGACATCTACATCATGTACGCGGACTTCAAAGGCGCTTTCAATGCCGTTGACCACCGCATCATGCTCAAGCACATACGTCAACTCGCTATGTCCTCCACTTTTGTAGACACATGCGAACAACTCCATGGTGTCTCCACCACCGACTATATCACCCCCTACGGCTCGACCCCTTCCATCGATATCAAGCGCGGCACTCTACATGGAGATACCCTCTCCCCCTTCATGTGCACGCTCTACCTCGAACCATTCCTCCGATGGCTCACGGTCGATAGCCGAGGCTACCGCTCCGGTGCCCCCACCACTAACGATGACCCCACAGAATGCACAGCGACCTACCCAGCCACGGATTCACCGACGACCTCAGCCTCGCAACGGAATCTCCCATCAACATGACCATCCAACACCAAAATCTCTCCCTCTTAAGCGCGTACACATGTATGATTGTTGACGTTCGAAAATGTTGCATTCCCAGCGCACTATGGAGTGAAGGCATCGCCCTCTCCCTAGCCAACAGCACCCTCCTCGCGTCTCGCCTACAAAACCACTTCGTTAACATTCACACGCACAGCTCCCCCATCTCATCCATCGCCCCCTCGGAATCCTACGGGGTCCTGGGGGTCGAAATCAACACCACCCTCACCTTTTCAAAGCAATGGCAGGAACTAAAACGCACAACCACATCCTTCATCAATGCCCTATTATGTTCTTGCTAACACAATACCGCAGAATACGCGTCATCCGAGGACTCCTAATCGGGAAGCACTTCACCCTCCAGCTCGGCCTCTTCAGCGATTCCAAGGCTCCCAGCTCGACATCCTTAAGGGCCAAATCTGACGGGCACTCCGCTCCGCCGTCTCCTCGGTTCGTAACCTCCCCCGCACAGCCCTCCACCGCCCCACATCCGACCTCGGCTACGGTCTCCTTTTCCTCAAAGCCCGCGCGACACAACTCACAGTTCGTCACCTACACAAAATTATGAACACCACTGGCTACAGAGGCCACATGGCCATAACACACATCCACACAATTTCCACCACAAACAACCAATGGCCCATAAAGTCCATCATGCCACGCGGCTCCTTCCCACGCACACTCATTTGCCTAGTCCGGGCCCAGCGTGACGCAGGCACCATGTTCCACCACATCTCTCCCCTCTCCCTCACCAACCCCATCGCCACCGCACTCCGCGCCCACTTCACCCGCCAAGACGACACCCTCATCGCCTCACTCCGCGACAAAGCCACCCACATCACCGACCCACACGCTTACACACAAGCATACTGCGACATCACACCCCTCCGAACACACGCATCCCTCCTTCCCCGCCTCACCCCCCTTTGGCATAACAACATCACCACCATATCCCCCCCTCTCCCTCACCAACCCCATCGCCACCACACTCCGCGCCCACTTCACCCGCCACGACGACACCCTCCTCGCCTCACTCCACGACAAAGCCACCCACATAACCGACCCAAACACTTACAAACAAGCATACTGCGACTTCAAACCCTGCCGAACACACGCATCCCTCCTTCCCCGCCTCACCCCCCTTTGGCAAAACAATATCACTACATAACCACAAGTCCTACTCCGCTCCCAGCTCCTCGATCCTCCTCAAATCATGCAAATCCATATCCACACTCGAAGCGGCCGCCGACTCACTCTCCGTCCCCATCCGTCTCCTAGCCGCGGTTCTCACCGAACCCCTCGACACCATTCACAACCGCATGCCCACACACACCTAACCGCTAAACATGCCTCTACACCCACCACCATCCACCATCTTGGATTCCTCTCGAAACACTCCACCTTCCCGGCTCCTACACCTGTTAATCCATGTACACACGGAATGGCATGAAGGGGGTTAGAACCGCCGCTTCCCGGAACGGAGTTGTACGCCTTATCCAAGTACCGCCAAAAGTCGGTACCCGATAGGAACATATTGTGTACATGAACCCATCGCATCGCATCGCGAATGAGCTGCGAACACATATAGCGAGCACCTATAGGTGGAGGGCCATGACTCCCCCGGAGTCTGGCGTACATATGTGTCCATTAGTAGCCCTACGGAGTGATATGTAAACACTCCCCCTTAATGGACATCATCCCATGAACTCCGGCCGGTGCCCTAGTAAACCCCGCAGTAAGCGCGGAGGGCCCATAATCTGTTAATCCATGTACACACGGAATGGCATGAAGGGGGTTAGAGCCGCCGCTTCCCGGAACGGAGTTGTACGCCTTATCCAAGTACCGCCAAAAGTCGGTACCCGATAGGAACATATTGTGTATATGAATCCATCGCATCGCATCGCGAATGAGATGCGAACACCTATAGGTGGAGGGCCATGACTCCCCCGGAGTATGGCGTACATATGTGTCCATTAGTAGCCCTACGGAGGGATATGTAAACAACACCACCCTCTTTCCCGGCATCACCCCCCCCCGCATCGACACCACCCCTCCCCTTACCCCACCACACACATCGAAGCAGAATACCTTTACCCCTCAGACCACCCCTACTCTGCTTGCGACGTCACACGCATAACTTCCAAGCACAAGGACACTGAATATAGTCAGACTCAATACATGGTTGAATGGGCCCCGAAACACCTCACGGAATGGGACATCCAACTTCAGCTCGACGACGGCTTCCGCCTCATCTTCGGTATGTCTCCCCACCCCCTCCCACACCCTTTGCTCTATTTGCCACAACTCCCTCCACCCAAACCTCACTTCAACATGCAACACATGCCCGTACTTTGCCGTCCATTCCCACTGCGGCCCCGCTCAGGGGCCCGACACATGGCTATGCGACTAGTGCGAACGCGGCTATAAACACGACCTCACCCGCCTGCACGAGGTCCAATGAGCCCCTTGCCTCCAACTCCACGACACCATCAGTGAGACCCCCTCTGGCCCCACTGCCCTCAATGCCTTCAAGTCCGGCTTCGTTCCAACCACAACACCCATCTTACCCGATGGATGCACCCCCTCATCTCCTCCAACCATCACCCCATCAATCTAGACCTCGACATGCTCCCCATTGGCACATTCACCATCCACACCCACCCCACCCTCCACGACACAATCATCCTCTGCACCCCCGACGGCGGAGTGGTCACAACCCTCTCCGGCCCCCGCGTCAGGCACCTCTTCCACCTCTTGTGCCCCAACCTTACACACCGCACATTCGAAGAAGAGGTCTACCACCTCATTACACGACTAAGCTCCCGCTCGAAAATTCGCTCACCCACACTCGCCACCGCCACACGCAACAGATGGGCCACTCGTGAGGACCTACTCACAGCACTCCGCAACATATTCCACACCCATGCATACCTCTACTCAGACCCCTTCAACAAGTCGCTGCACTCATACACCTACCACTCCCTGTACCCCGAAGACACCGTCTTCTCATCCAGCGACAGCAACGCACTACACACATGGCACGGCACTAAGGTCGCTAACCCGGAATATGACCACGATTGTATGCGACGCGCCATGGAACACGCAATCAGTAGCGCCCACTCCACAGCCTCACACTCCCCCAACGCCACCATCCTCATACTCTCATGATGGGAACACACACCATACCGCCATTCTAAATATATCAACTCACCATACACCCACCATCTTTACAACATACGACGCAAACACCTTCCTACCCCCATACCAACACACATGCACCCCCACCCCCACACCATTCGGTACACGTTGGATAGTGGACATCTACCTCGTCGCCAACCCCCTCGCACTTTCTTCTTTACCCTCGCACGCAGCAATGACCGCCCTCCACAACAAACTCGAACTCATTTACAATACTCACGTTCCCAACCCCTCCATCACCATCCCACCTATGCCCTCTTTCGACACTTACTCACCACACTCCTTAGGCATACCCCCCCCTAACCCCACCTACCCTATCACTTACCCCCTTCCGGAGCCCACGTCACTAACATACCCCCCCACCAGAGGAGTTCTTGCTTGAGATTGGCAGGACTTCCTATACACCGACGGCTCCAAGAAGGGAGGCCCCTCCCCCCTTGGAGCGGCTGCCACCCACCCCGCCTCGGATACACGCTTCAAAATTATGGTGACCTCCACCCCTCCCTCTCACACCATCAATCGTGCGGAACTCGTGGGCATCGATATCGGCCTACAACTCGGCCATATCCACCTACTTATGGACAGTGCGTGCTCACTCCGCCTCATCCAAGGCTACATGAACTGCCCATCCGCCTACTACAGAAACAACTGTCGATTGGGCAGACAGTATATAGGGCAGCAGTACGGGTACTAGTATAGTACTATAATGCCGGTGGTTGGTACAGGTACAGGCAGCAGTACTGGTACCTGTAGGTGGGACTTCTGGGTAGGTACAGGTGCACGTACACTTTGTCCTGTAGCAATGTAGAGAGTAC